>WOXC01008434.1:22500-68034 GCA_011680675.1 Gymnobelideus leadbeateri | reverse complement strand
TTGAGAACAAAAGACAAACAACATGGTGGAAAAATTATTTAGAGCCACTTGACTACTGATGTCTTTTTTTCTATACCATTCAATATATTAACTCAACTATCTTAACCAGATCTCAGTACTATAAAACTCATAAAGATAAGGATTGGAAATTTAATCTGAAATATTTCACCCTTCAACCCAGAAAGAAAATATTTTGAAACTTGAATTAAAAAAAATTTCAGAGCAGAAATTTTATTTAAAGGATACTGAATAAGACTGAAGAGACTAACCTGTCCATATCTGGATCTCACTGATGACTCCTGATGTGAGAATAGCTGAATCCTGGTGCTAAAAAGATGTTCAAAGACACTACACTGAACACCAAATAAACCTAAATATGTCCTCTTAAAATATACAGCACACATTACATTTAAGCCCCATGGTACCTGCTACATTTAAACACTAATTTTATTACAATTAAATCTACTGCCTTTAACCCTACCAGGTGAAAAAAAATCTCTGAATGCTTTTCTAGAAAATGCTTAAGAATCTCCTCAGGAAATGAATCTGCTTGAAATAATACACATGTATACCTCCCATAAATAAGATTTATTTTTAGGGTTGCCTCAAGTAAGCAAAGGAAAATAGAAACCATTATAAATAAAAGTTTCAGCTAATGAAATAAGAAGCTTCCGAAAAAAAAAGAATAGAACCATAAAGCTAAAAGGAATATTGAGGGGCCAATCTGGCTCGAGGGAAGGAAGCCAAACAAAAATAGGCTGGGCTTTGGGATTGTGGTTGTATTACAGAATTGAGAACACCTTTGAAAGATGTATTAAAGCAGAAAGAAAACTGAACTTGGAATCAAAAGAAGAGGGTTTCAATATTTACTCTGCCACTTTCTACCTTTGACTTTGGGTAATTTCTTTAACTTGGAACCCAGAGTTTTCTCATCTGCAAAATGAAGGGGCTGGATTAGGTTCTTCTTTTTTTTCCATCATGAACTCCTATGCCAGTCTAGCAAAGCCTATGGACCCTTTCTCAGAAATACACAGGGCTAAACAGGACAGAAAATATATAGGACTAAAAAGGAAACCAATTATATTGAGATACAGTTATCAATTAAAAATCAATTATCAATTAAAAAACCTCACACAGAGGCCCAGATTATGTAATTAGAGGGATGCTTAATGTATTCTGTCCACCACCGCCCCCCCCCCCACCAACTTCTCCATCCACTTGCTAATCTTACATGCCTAAACTCCTATGATAAAGAGTCTTTCTTCACTAGCATCTGAAGCAATGAGATATTGGACTGGTAATTCATATCAGCAGAAATAAGTTAAAGAAAAGATCTAGTGCAGGGCAGAAACTACCCTACAGAAGTTGAGGTTGGGGATAACTTTAATACAGTAGGAATTACTCAGTAAAATTGTAAAGGAGACCACTGTGTGGCCCTGAGATTTGGAAGAAGTAGGAAGTCAAAATGGAGACATCTACAGTAAGTCAACTCACAATGTTGCCTATAGAATGTTCAGTCTTCTCATACCCCTTACTACCAGAGATCCATGGCTGTGCCCTGGAACTCTGATCGGTTATCTTCACCTTATCTACCTAGAATTTCTAGTTTGCCATATTCCTCTCCACACCACTTCTTGCTCCTTTTTATGTGTTTTCTTCTCCAATTAGAATTTAACCTCTTTGAGGGCAGGGTTTTTATGATTCATCTGAAATTTTAAAAATTACGTGGAGATTGTGGTATAACATAGTACCATTCTTTCTCTCTCCATATCTATCTAGAGATACTATGTATACATATGTGTGTATATATATAAATACAGACACTTATCTATATATAGATACTTCTGCAAAGAGCATACCAAACATGTTGTCATCCTTGAGGCTTCCTTCCATTTGGACTTTATGCCTTTACAGTGGCATGTACCTATGAAAAGTATCCATGTGCTGCTTTTATGTCTTACTTGACATTGTATTATATTAAAAGGAGAAGGAAAACTGAAGAAAGTTCTTTATTTTATTTACAAAGCACTATTGCATAATCTTGAAAAATGCATAATTGGTTGAGATGAACCTTTAAAGGCGTACTCTGGTCTATCAAATCAAATATTTTAATGTATGATTAATGTGTGATTTGCATTCTCTATCCCTTTCAGTCAACTATAATTGAAGCATTACATAACATGAAAATAATGGTATGTGCCTACCCACATTTCTTTCTCATATTTTCATCAAGTATACCATGCATAAGTGTGTGGACCATTCTATTTAAGAAGAGGGAGTGAAAAGAGGAAATAAGCAATTATATAATGCCAGCTCTTTAACAGGTACTATGCTAAGTGATTTTTACAAATATCTCATTTGATTTTCATAACTCTACAAGATAGTTACCGTTATTATCCCCATTTTACAGCTAATGAAACAGAGGCAGAAGTCCACTTGCCTGGGATTACCCTATTAGTAAGTATCTGATGCTGAATTTCCACTCCAGTATCCCTGACTCCAGAGATAATACTCTATTCACTGTGCTACTCACTTGCCTCTGAGCTATCCAGGTGCCTGATATGTGAGGAAATAAACAGATCATTAATTACTGATGGCTTCTTAGTCAATTTAGGGGGTAATGACATCTGTGGTATTTTCTAGTCATTTATCTTTCCAACTCTGATATGGACTAAAAATGAAAAACTCTAGCTTTCAAATTATGCTGCTTCTGGCAAGGATATATTTGTTGTGTACTTAGTTTAGTCTAGCTGCTTTTCTTAATCTTATCTTCTTAGGTGTCAATGACACTTCATCATGTAGATCACTGTAATTTTTGATATTAGAATCCAAATAGGGTTGTTTTACCATCATTAATAATGAAAATAGATCATTATAGAAATGCAGACAAATCTTTTAATTTAGCACATATTTATTATCCTGATTTCATTTTAAAATGCTCTTAGGATTATCTTGCATAATTGTTTCTCATGCAGGTTTATGTTCCCCTTCACTATTTTTAACTGGTTTATAAAGTTCCAAATCTTCTGCTACCTTCTGTAACATTAACTTAACTCTTGGTACTCTAATGTAGAAGTCTTGCTCCGGGACTAAGTAATGAACACATTACTGGAGGAGATTAATACAAATTTTTGACATTCTCATTATAAATGAAATTAGGAAACAAAAGTTAAGTGGAAAGATGGCTCAGAGATAGATAAATAAAAGAATTGGAAGAGTTTTCTTTCTCATGTCTCTGAAGGCAATAAGGAATATGATGGTAATAGGATACTGCAATGCTCATGATAACCAGATACAAACAAACAAACAAAAAAAAAAACCTCTAAAAGAACAAACAAAAAAACTCTAAACAAACAAACCACTAGGATAATTATCACATATATGCAAATATGTTTTAGACAATTAGAAGGCAGAGAAATGTTATGAAGATATCAATAAGCTTTTCAAATTAAGCCAGTCTACACTTTAATACATGGTAAAAATGCTAGAAAATATGTTTCAGAAATAAGGCTCGTAAACTATACACAAACCTAATACTGATTATATCATGAATACTTTCTTTCAAGAAATGAGCTGAAAGGTTCAGAAAGTGGCAAACAACAAATAATATTCTGAAAAATGAAACATTATATTCTTTCAGACAGGAGATGGAGGGGTATTGATTTGGTAGGTCAACTTAGAAGACTATTCCTAAGAGACTGTCCTTAGTATTTACTATTCAGCTTCAGCTCATTTAAATGTTTTTTGTTTTTATCAGAACTTGGATAAAGGAAGACCTTGCTTCCTTTTCAAATTCTGAAGATCACACAAAACTAGGAAAGATACATTCATAAAGAGGATGCCTAGCAGATCTTGACAGGATGAAACAACAGGCCAAATCAAATAAGGTGAAATTTAATGGATATTCATGTAAATTCTTATACTTAAGCTTAAAAAATTTAACTTCACAAGAAAAAGATGAGAGGAGTCTGACTAGACAATGATTTGTCTGAAAAAAGATCTGGGTTTTAAATGAACTAAAAGCCTGATCTTAATGAACACAGATATGGCATTGAACACAGAACATGGCAGGCAAAAATAGCTAATGTGTTGTGAGGCAGAGACTAGAAGAAGAAGATGATGCTATGTACTCTGTCCCAGTCAGATCCCATCTGAAATAGTATGTTCAGTTTTAAGTACCTCATTTTAGGAAGGACAATGATAAGCTGGTGAAGTTATGGAAGAAGGAAACCAGGATGACCTTGAGTTAAAGGCAATTGAAGATTCTAAGTCTAGAGAAAAGAAGACGCTGAGGGAATATTATAACTGTCTTCAAGCATTTGCAGGATTGTCATGTAGAAAAGGGATTAGGGGGGTGGCTAGATCACTCAGTGAATAGAGCACCAACCCTGGAGTCAGGAGGACCAGAGTTCAAATCTGGCCCCAGACACTTAATACTTACTAGCTGTGTGACCTTGGGCAAGTCACTTAACCCCAATCGCCCTGCCCCCAACCTCCCAAAAAAGGAAAAAAAGGATTGAACTTATTCTGCTTGGTCATCCACTGTATGCCAGGCCATGACCAGTCATCTTGACTTTTGTTCTGCTGCTTTACTTTGATGACTCTGGAAGAGAAAGTGAGGCTGACAACTTTGTGCAATACTGCCTCACTTAAATCCAATTCATGCACAAGTCAAGACATTATTCCATAATGCTACTGGTCTTCTTACATCACCAGTACTGTGTGGACAAGACGAGGAACAATACCTAGACTGAAAATGAGGCAAAATTACACTTCAAAGGAAAACAATTTCTAAAAATTCAAATTATTCAGAAGTGTAATAGACTGTTACCTCTGTTTATAGACCTTAAGGACTTTAAGCAAAGGATAAGTGACCCTTGGCATGATAGGTTGGTAGATTCTTTTTCAAATATAGAGTAGATAATTATAACTTGGGCAAAAGTAAAAGAAATACCTACCAAAATTGGAAAAAAATAAGGAAAAACATGAATAGACATCTCATGCAAATGAAGCACCCTCAGCTTATGCCATTTAAATTATCTTTTGATACTAAAAGCTTGGAATTAGGGACAGCTAGGTGGTGCAGTGAATAGAGCACCAGCCCTGTAGTCAGGAGAAACTGAGTTCAAATCTAGCCGCAGATACTTAACACTTACTAGCCATGTGACCTTGAGCAAGTCACTTACCCCCAACTGCCCTGACTTCCACCATCCAAAAAGCAAAAACAAAACAAAAAGCTTGGAATTAAAGGAACAGGTAATGATATGTTCTATGAAGATTTTATAAGAGAATTTTTTTTAATTAAACAAATGCTTTATTAACTTCTGGTTTACATCATTCATTTCCACCAGATTATGACTTACATTTTCCCCCCATTTTTCCCTACCCACCACCCCAGAATAGCAGTCCCACTAGATATCCCCTCATCCAATCTGCTCTCTCCCATATCTTCTCCCATATCCCCTTCGACTTTGCCATTAGGGCAAGGTGAATCTCTGAGCCCCAATGCTTGGACATCTTATGAAACATTTAATTTTAAAACTTCGATTTTCAGATCCATTCCCTTCCTCCCTTGTCACCCACTCCCTCTGAGAAGATAAGCAATTCAGTATGTGTTGTACATGTATAGCTATGCAAAACATTACCATAGTAGATATATTGTAAAAGACTGCTTATATTTCCCTCCCACCCATCTCACCTCCCACCTGGTCCCTTCCCTACTTTGATCCTGTCCCTCTTTGATAGTGGGTACTTCCAATCTCCCCTCCCCCCAGAATGCCCTCCCCTCCATCATCCCCCCTCTCATCCTCCTTTCCCCTACTCAGGAGAGTGAGTGAGGGTAAGATATTCCATTTAGTATGTATGTGATTCTCTCCTTGAGCCAACTTCAATGAGAATATGCTTTTGCCTTTTTGCCTTCCTGTTCTTCCCCTCCCCTGCAACTACTTCCCCTTGCCTCTTCTACATGAGATAGTTTACCCTACCCTGTCTCCATCTCCTCTTGCCACTTTCCTCTCTCACCTCTTGACTTCACCCCTTAAGAATCATCCCTTCCTTGGGGCGGCTAGGTGGCACAGCGAGCAGAGAGCCAGCCCCGGAGCCAGAAGGACCCGAGCTCGGATCCGGCCCCAGACACCCAACACAAAAACAAAAACCCAGCCACGTGAACCTGGGCAAGTCACCCAACCCCAATTGCCCTCCAAAAAAAAATAATAATCATCCCTTCCCATCAAATTCAACCTGTGCCCTCTATCCATGTATACCTGTGAACATATGCCATGTACCCTTCTTCAATTATTTTCATAATGACAAAGGTTTCATCAAACACAGTTATTGTTTTTCCATGTAGGACTGTAAATAGTCCAACTTTGATAAGTTCCTTTTGATTTCTTTTCCTTGATTACCCTCTCAAGCATCTCTTGCTTCTTGTGTCTGAATGTCACATTTTCTATTCAACTCTGGTTTTTTCCTCAAGAATGCTTGAAAGTCCTCTATTCCACTGAATGACCATATTTTCCCCTGAAACAAGATACTCAGTTTTGCTGGGTAGGTGACCCTTGGGTTCATTCCCAGCTCTTTTGCCCTCTGGAATATCATATTCCATGCCCTTCTATCCCTCAATGTAGAAGCTGCCAGGTCCTGGGCTATTCTGATTGTGTTTCCACAATATTGAAATTGTTTCTTCCTGGCTGCTTGTAGTATTTTCTCCTTGATCTGGGGATTCTGGAACCTGGCTATAATATTCCTGGGAGTTTTCTTTTTGGGATCTTTTTCAGGAGGTGATCTGTGGATTCTTTCAACCTCTATTTTGCCCTCTGGGTCTAAAACATCAGGGCAATTTTCCTTGAGAATTTCTTGAAGGATGATTTCTAGGTTCTTTCTTTGATCATGGCTTTCAGGTAGTCCAATAATTTTTAAATTATCTCCCCTGGATCTATTTTCCAGGTCAGTGGTTTTTCCCATGAGATATTTCACATTGCCTTCTATTCTTTCATTTGTTTGGATCTGTTTAATAGTATCTTGATTTCTCATAAAGTCACTAGCTTCCATTTGCTCCAGTCTAACTCTGAAGGAATGAATCTCCTCAGTGAGCTTTTGAGATTCTTTTTCCATCTGGCAAATTCGACTTTTTAAGGCATTCTTCTCCTCATTGCCTTTCTGAGCCTCTTTTGCCATTTGAGTTAGTCTATTTTTTAAGGTGTTATTTTCCTCAGTCAGGCTGTTGACTGTCATTTCATACTTTTCTTGCATCTTTTTCATTTCTCTTCCCAAATTTTCCCCCACTTCTCTTATCTGCTTCTTAAGGTCCTCTATGGCCTGTAGCCAACTTTTATTTTCATTTGGGGCTTTTGGTGCAGGAGTTCTGACCTCACAGTCCTCCTCCATGCTTTGAGCCTCTTTGCCCCTAAAACAGGAGTCCAATGTTGAACTTTTCTGTTTATTTTGTTTCATTTGCCTAGGCATGTTGCCACTTAATTACTTGATTTTGGGGCTTGTTGCCACAGTAGGACTCTGCCACCAGACAGGGGAGCTTCCGCCCAAACGTGGGGTCTTCACAACTTCTGCCAGTTGGGTGGCCTCTGTAAAGCCTCCACCCACTCTGGCAAGTTGGATACCCACCCCAAACTTCCCCCAGACCACAATCCAGATCCAGGCAGTTTAAAGCAAAAGCGATTAACCCCCAGACTGATTGCTGGATCTTCCTACAGTTCGCAGACCAGGAGCTAGAGCCACTGCTGACGCTGCAAAATGGCTTCTGTGCAGCAGTTTCTTCAGCAGCTTTTTGCCCCCATGGGAGGAAGCCACGTGTTCCCCAAATACTGGTCCCAAAGTCCATAGGGCACTAACCTCTCACTTTGTCCTAGGCATATCTGTGCTGATAATTCTGGAATCGACACAATTGCTGGTGTTCTGGGGTTCCACCAGCCGGCTGAAGGCCCGGCCGCCCTGGGGCTAAAACCGTGGACCTGGCTCTGCTGTCTGTTCCCAGCGTGCTGGGCTTCCTGTTCTCAGAGAGCTGAGCTGGCCACTCCCTGCAGGGCTGCTGGGCTGTCCTCAGCAGGAGGTTAGCTTCTCTGTGCTGTTCTGTGGGTGCTGTGGCTCCAGAATTTGTTAGGAGCTCCCTTTCACATTGATTGAAATTTGTGTGGGGCTTATAAGAGAATTTAACCAATGAAATTAGCAATCTATATTAGCCAGCATAAATTTCATCTACTTGCAGTATGGAAAGCAAGGAAGGGAAACACTGGTTTAGAATATAAACTTATTCAAAAAATCTTACTACGGAGGGCACTGTTAAGATTACGAGCAGTACAGCCTCAAAAATGGTGACAATTAGTAGAAGGAAAAACAATTTTGTAAAAATTCTGGTGAAAGTCTCAACCAAGGCAACTCATCCTCAGCATCTTGGGAATGAAACTGAAAGAAGGCCAACAGATGATATATAAGTTTGTCAATACTTCAACAATGAACTTTTTTTCCCTTGGCTTTCTATCTCCCATATTAAAGTCTTTGCATAAGCTATCTTTCATGCTTAGAATGCATTTTATCATCATCTCTACCTCTTATGACTCATGGATTCTATCAAGGCTCAGCTTAGGACCCATAGTCTACAACAGACATTTCTTGATTACTCTAGTAGTTTCTGTACTCTTTCTCCTCAAATTACCCTGGACAAGTACACCAAAACTTGAGCACTAGTGTTGGGCTCACTTCTCTTTCACACCATCCTCTTCTTTATAAAGAGGGGACAGTAAAAGTATCAGTGAAAAGGATGAACTGAAACAGAACATTAACAATAATAACTGAATATGAATGGGATGAATGTATGAATAAAATGGAAGAGAATAACAAGGACTTAAAAAGTAGAACAGGATAATATTTGTTTAGAGGAAACAGATATGTACAGGATTATCATAAGGGGATAGAGAAAAATCGATGATGTTTCAGCTAAAATGAAAAAAAGTAAGGGATGGCAATCATGATCTTAGACATAGTAACAGGACCTCCAGGAGCCAAGACGGAGGAGTAAGCAGTAAGTTGCTCTCACCTTCCCACCCTTATCTCTAAAAACCAAAAAAGAAGGGGTGGCTAGGAGGCCCAGTGAGTAAGAGCACCGGCCTCGAAGTCAGGAGGACCTGGGATCGGTTTGGCCTCAGATACTTAACACACACACACACACACACACACACACACACACACACACACACACACACACACACACACACACACACACAAAAGCTGGCCGTGTAATCTTGGGCAAGTTATTTAAACCCAATTGCTCCCACTGAGGGTACACACACACACACACACACACACACAATTATTAATACTATTTTCCATGTAATTGGGAAATAAGAGGAGGTGATATCCTGGGGGACTGCTATTTGGGGGAGGTGGTTAGGGGAGAAATTTTGGAACCCAAAATCTGGTGGAAATGAATGAAGTAAAACAGAAGTTAATAAAGCATTTGAAGAAAAAAAAAGAAGAGAGGAAAAAAAATTCTTCCTCTGAAAACTGTCTGTTCATATCCTTTGACTATTTATTATTTGAGGAATGCCTTGTATTCTTATAGATTTAACTCAATTCTCTGTATATTTTAGAAATGAATCCTTTATCAGTGATATAGGTTGTAAAATTTTTCCCCAGTTTTCCACTTCCCTACTAATCCTGTTTACATTGGCTTTATTTGTACAGAAACTTTTCAATTTCATGTAATCAAAATTATCCATAACTGCATTTTATAATGCTCTCTATTTCTTGTTTGGTCATAAAGTCTTCCCCTCTCCACAAATCTGACAGGTAAACCATTCCTTGCTTTCCCAGACTGCTTACCATATTAGCCTTTATACCTAGGTCATGTACCCATTTAGACTTGATTTTGGTATATGGTATTAGATAATGGTCTATGCCCAGTTTCTGCCATACTCTATTCCAGTTTTCCCAGCAGTTTTTGTCAAATAGTGAGTTCTTATCCCAAAAACTGGGGTCTTTGGGTTTATCAAACAGTAGATTACTATAATCATTGACTGCTGAATTTCATGTACCCAATCTGTTCCATTGATCCACTACTCCATTCCTTAGCCAGTACCAAGTAGTTTTGAGGACTGCTGCTTTATAGTACAGATTAAAATCTGGTATAGCTAGTCCACCATCCCTAGCATTTCTTTTCATTAATTCCCTTGATTTTCTGGACCTCTTGTTCTTCCAAATTAATTTTCTTACTATTTTTTCTAGCTCTGTAAGATAGTTTTTTGGTAAATTGATTGGTATGGCACTAAATATATAATTTAATTTAGGTAAAATTGTCATTTTTATTATATTAGCTCAACCCAACCAAGAGCAATTGATGTCTTTACAATTAGTTAGATCTGACTTTATTTGTGTGATAAGTGTTTTGTAGTTGTGTTCATATAGGTCTTGGGTTTGTTTTGGCAGGCAGATCCCCAAATATTTTATAATGTCTCAGTAACTTTAAAAAAAAACCCAAAAAATTAGGTGCAGGAAAAATCCTGGAATTGCTGAGCCAGTGGAAAGTCAGAGTGGAGAAGTTTCTTAGCCCAGGAAACTTGGAGAATTGACAAAAGATCCATTTCACTTGGATAAAAGGGGAGTAAATTCCAGGACTGGAAGCAATCCAGCAAAACAGTGAGAGATGGTGGTGGAGTATGCCAGTGCCAACAACAGGACTTCCAATGTGCCTTAGCATAGCCAGCGGGAGTGGCAGACTTCAACTTGGGGAACCAACATGTGAACTGGTATAGCCCCAGGCAGGCAGGCCCCGGCAACAGACCTCCCCATGCTTTAAGGAAGCCCCAGTGGAGGTGGCCTCCAGCAGCTGGACCTCCTAGTTCATCAACACAGCCCTGGAACAGCAAACATCTCCACCAGCTGGCCATCCACACATGCTTCAGCACAGCCCCAGGTGGGCAGATGTCCTATAGTTGCCAAACTTCCACCACTTCACTGTAGCCCCGGGGAAATGCAGAAAAACTTCACCTGGGCTCAACACACACCAGACACCACCACTAGGACCACAACTAAGCACCAGGTAAGTGGACAGAGCCCAACAGCCTATGGCTGACAGCACCTGAGCACTCAGTGAGTAGGCCTTTGGACCCCAGCACAAGAAGCTTGGGACAGTGTCCCCTGTACCCCAGAAGGAGAGTTCGACTTTAAAAGCCAGGAAGAAAGCAAGCAGGATAAGCAAAAAGGAAAAATGGATACTGACCATAGACTCTTTTTATGGGGACAAGGAAGATCAAAATACAAAGTCAGAAGAGGACAACATTGTTAAAATAACCTACATCTGAAACCTCAAAGGGGAATATGAACTGATCTCAAGCCCAAAAAGCCTATGTGGTAGAGCTCAAGAAGAATTTCAGAAGTCAAATAAGAGAGGCAGAAGAAAAACTAGGATAAGAAATGAAAGGTATACAAGAGAGTTGATAATTTGGAAAAGGAAAGACAAAAATTGACTGTAGAAAACAATTCCTTATAAAATACAATTGGCCAAAAGGAAAAAAAAAATCCACTGACGAAAACAATTCCTTGAAAAGTCAAATTGGCCGAATGGAAAAGGAAATACAAAAGCTAAATGAAGAAAATAATTCATTAAAAATTAGAATTGGGCAAGTGGAAGCTAATGACTCTATAAGACATCAAGAATCAGTAAAAAAAAAATCAAAACTGAAAAAATAGAAGAAAATGTAAATTATCTCACTGAAAAAACAAGTGATCTAGAAAATGATCCAGAAGAGATAATTTAAGAATTATTGGTCTACCTGAAAGTCATGACCAAAAAAAGCGCCGGGACAGCATCTTTCAAGAAATTATCAAGGAAAACTGCCCTGAGGTCCTAAAATAAGAGGATAATATAGTCTTTGAAGGAATCCACTCATCACTTCTTGAAAGAGATACTAAAATGAAAACTCTAAGGAATATAACAGCCAAATTCCAGAATTATCAGGTCAAAGAGAAAATGTTACAAGTAGACAGAAAGAAACAACTGAAATATCATGGAACCACAGTCAGGATTATGCAAGACCTAGAAGCTTCTACAATTTATCTGGAAGAGCAAAAGGTCCAGAATATCAAGGGAATTAATGAAAAGAAATGCAAGGGAAGGTGGGCTAGCTATACCAGATCTTAAATTGTATTATAAAGCAGCAATCATCAAAACTATTTGGTATTGGTTAAGAAATAGAGTGGTGAATGAAAGGAATAGTTTAGTTACAAGACACAGTAGTAGATAACTACAATAATCTGCTGTTTGATAAACCTGAAGACTCTAGCTTCTAGGAAAAAAAACTCACTATTTAACAAAAACAGCTGAGAAAATGGAAAACAGTATGGCAGAAACTAGGTATAGACCAACACTGTGCATTGTATAACAAGATAAAGTCAAAATGAGTACATGATTTAGATATAAAGGGCGATACTATAAGCAAATTAGGAGAGCAAGGAATAGTTTACCTGTCTTATCTATATAGAACAGAACAATTTATGATCAAGCAAGAGATAGAGAATATTATGAAATGCAAAACGGGTAATTTTGATTACATTGAATTTAAAAGGTTTTGCACAAATGAAGCCAACGCAACCAAGATTAGAAGGAAGCAGAAAGCTGGGAAACAATTTTTACAGTCAGTGTCTGATAAAGCCTTCATTTATAAAAAATATAGGGAACAGAGTCAAATTTCTAAGAATACAAGTCACTCCCCAATTGACAGAAATTAAAGCTATCTATAATCATACAAAAATGTTCTAAATTACTACTGATTAAAGAGGTGCAAATCAAAACAACTCTGAGGTACCATATCACAGCTATTAGATTGGCTAACAAGACAAAACAGGAAAATGATAAATGTTGGAGAAGATGTGGGAAAACTGGTACACTAATGCATTGTTGGTGGAGTTGTCAACTGATTCAACCACTCTGGAGAGCAATTTGGAACTGTGCCAAATGGGCTATGAAACCATGCAACCAGCAATACCATTTCTAGGTCTGTATCCCAAAAAGATCATAAAAATGGGGAAAGGATCTACATGTACAAAAATATTTATAGCAGCTCTTTTTATGTTAACCAAGAATTGGAAATTGAGGGGATGCCCATCAATTAGGGAATGGGTGAATAAGCTGTGGTATATGAATGTAATGGAATACTACTGCTCCATAAGAAATGAGGAACAGAGGGGCGGCTAGCTGGCACAGTAAGAGCGCCGGCCCCGGAGTCGGGAGGACCCGGGATTGGTTCCGGCCTCAGAAAATTAGCACCCACACATAAATAAATAACTAGCTGTGTAACCTCGAGCAAGTTACTTAACCCCAATTGCTTTTTAAAAAAAAGAAAGAAAGAAAGAAGGAGCAGGCAGACTTCAGAAAAACCTGGAAAGACTTACATGAACTGATGCTGAGGGAAGTCAGGAAAACAATGTACACAGTAACAGTAACATTGTTTGATGACCAACTTTGTTAGACTTAGCTCTTCTCACCAACGCAAAGATCTAAGACAATTATAAAGGACTCATGTGGAAAATCCACATCCAGAGAAAGAATTGTAGAGTCTCAATGTAGATCAAAGTATACTATTTTCTTTCCTTTTTTGTCTTTTTTCTTTCTCATGGTTTTTCATTTTGGTTCTAATTTTTCTTTACAACATGACCAATGTGAAAATATTTTAACATGCTAATATGATTAATATAATATGTATAGCCTACATTAGATTGAATGCCATTTTGGGAGGGGGTGCGAAGAGGAAGAAGGTGAAAATCTGGAATTCAAAATCTTAAGAAGTGAATGTTGAAAACTAAAAATAAATAAAAACCAAAAAATTTAAAAAGTAACCACAAAAAACATTAAAGGAGATAAATAGAAAAACTACATTTTTCTGAAACGTACTACAGAAAATGAATTGATATCAATACTAAACACATATAAAGTAAATGGCATGTCATCTAAATTCTTAAAGGAAGTACAATTTTAATTCTTTGGGTATTATGTTATAACATGCTGTAATGGCAATGGGAATTTTAAGATCTTCCCTGCCCCTTAATAGGCCAAATGTAATCACATGAAGTCTGTGGTTAGAGGAATCTGTAGTGGGAGGAATTTGCTTTATGCATGGAGCAGGAAGGGGTGGAGGTGGAAATGAGTCAGAGCAGTTAGAGCAGGGGAAAAGAAAGGACACAGATAGGCAGTTAGGATTGTGAGTGTTTATTTGTGTGAAGGCCAGGGGGAAGGCTTTGGGGTGGTGTTGCTCTCTGCAGTGATACTGTTATAGATGTCTTTGTTGCTATAATGAATTTGCCTTTTTGGTGCTGGGATTTGACTTTCTGATGTCTGAGTGTTTTGGTTCTGTCTTCCACATAAAGAGTCTGTCATATTTTGCAATTTATAACTATGCTGGCATATTCAGTCATGGTTGGTGCTGTGAATATTGCCTTGGCAATACATATGTCATGTAATAAAAATACTGGTGCTAAAAAAGTTGGCTGGTTTGTTTTGTCTCTGTGAGAAATTTGGGTCATCAAAAGCACAGTGTAATTTTTCACATGCAACCCAGTCTTTTCTCCTATTTAAGCATAAATCCATTGTCTAATCACAGTCTCTGTCCACAGCATATGTATATATCTGCATAAACACCAATGTAACAGCTCCGTGTTTTTTTATTATTAAACAAATGCTTTATTAACTTCTGGTTTACATAATTCATTTCTACCAGATATTGAGTTACAATTTTTCCCCCATTTTTTCCCTACCCACCACCCCAGAATAGCAGTCCCGCTAGATATCCCCTCATCCAATCTGCTCTCTCCCATATCTTCTCCCATACCCCCTTCGACGTTGCCATTAGGGCAAGGTGAATCTCTGAGCCCCAATGCCTGGACATCTTATGAAACATTTAATTTTAAAACTTCGATTTTCAGATCCATTCCCTTCCTCCCTTGTCACCCACTCCCTCTGAGAAGATAAGCAATTCAGTATATGTTGCACATGTATAGCTATACAAAACATTACCATAGTAGATATATTGTAAAAGACTACTTATATTTACCTCCCACCCATCTCACCTCTTACCTGGTCCATTCCCTACTTTGATCCTGTCCCTCTTTGATAGTCGGTACTTCCAACCTGCCCTCCCCCCAGAAGGCCCTCCCCTCCCAGCTCTGTGTTTTCCATCTAATTGTATACCATGGTCTCCTTCCTATTTCCATTCAGTATTTTCTAGAGTTCTATCATTCTTTTCTGAAATTATATTCAGGTCCTTCACTTCTTTGGAGCCAACAGATAACAGCCACCAGCATCTAGATTGTGTCATAAATGTGGATAGTATAATCCCAAGAAAAGAGGTTGCTTGCTGAAGATTATTTATAGGTGAAAAGCAAACAAATAATCCAGGTTGGCTTGGAGTTATAATTATTGAAAGGAATCAGCATATAAAAATACAAAGGGAGGAGGGGGTCAAATTGTAGAGGCCCTCAAATAACAGCTTCAGGTGTTTAAATTTTATTTCATAAAAAATGGAGAGTCACTTAAGTATTTTGAGTAAGGGAATTCAATTCAGTAAACATTTATCAATTGCCTATCATGTACCTGGCACCAAGCTATGTGCTGGAGATACAAATAAGAAAAGGAAAGAGGCCCTGCTCTCAAGAAACTTACAATCTAACGGAAGAAGATAACACACAAAGGGGAGGGAGCAACACTAGGTGCTAGCAGGGGTAGGGGCATCTTGTTTCATGGAGTTGACACCAAGCAGAGCTGCAGAGAGAAAGTGGGAATGAGATCACAGCCATGTTATGAGAAGGATGAATGGATAGGGGAGAGAATGAAAGAGTCAGAAGAAACAGCTTTAATGTTATCAGAAAAATAAAGAAGTGGCAGACAATGGAGTGGAAAGGAGTAGAGACAATAAAGAGCAAAAACAAAATTACAAAGACCTGAACTGATTAAATATGGTCTTCTTGTTTTCAATGGTTCTTTTCAATACTATCTATATAATGGTCAGTATAATCTTTCTGAATTAAAGGATTAAAGAAGAAAGGTTTCAGAGGAGATGGGACAGAGGTATGGGAATTAGCTCAGTTAATGAAAATGGAAAAAAAAATGATAAAGAGAAATACAGAAGGGGAGTGAGGGGAGTTAAAAAATATTTGGGCTCCTTTTTTAAAAAAATAAATAAAAGTGGGAGGTAAGGTATTTTGGTGATAGGTGATGTGAGGAGAGTAACAGACTGTAACAGACAATAAAAAAGCAGCAAGATTCCAGTTGGGGTTAGAAAGTAAACTATATATTATGCTCAATCAGCACTGATTTGTGAATTCCTTTAGTAGTGCCCAGGGACTTCAGAGTAGGAAGAGTAAAGGCAGATGGTGGGGATTAATTAGAGTTTGCTAATAATTAGGGAAGAAACATTGGAAGGACAAGAGCAAAAGGGTCAAACAGAGAAAACATTAATGTGTTTAGAGTCTACTGAATTTTGTATAAGTATTCCAAGCCTTTGCTGAATGCAATAGGTCCCTGTATTTTGCAAACTTAAAGGAAGACTGTGGTCTTAATTGCATAACTGGAGACACCCAAGGGCTCAAAGAGGAGGAAGGGGAAACAAACAAAAAAAAAAAACTAGAAGAGAACTCATCCCCCTAAAGGGTACAGCAGCAGAGCTTCACTAAATTTTAAGTTCACAGAAGGCAGGAATTGTCTTTTTCTTATTTGTATCCCAGGCACTTAGTGCAGTGCCTGACAAATAAAAGGCAATTACTAAATGTCTGCTGACTGTGGTTGAAGCTGAACTCTTGAAATAGGGCAGCTTGTCTATCCTCAACCAGTGGTATCAAACTCAAATAGAAATGAGGGCCATGAAACCTTACATAAGAATCCCTGTGGGATGCATATTGACTTACAAAACCATATATTAATATCATGTGTTCTATTTTATTTTTATTTATTTTTGTTAAATATTTCCCAATTATACTTTAATCAGGTGGGGGGGGCACCTGAGGAACACATGTGTTGCTGTTTGCCCTTTGATACCTTTGCTCTACTCTTCTCCACAATGCAGTTGGAACTGACACCTCCAAAATGGGAAGGGAAGGAACTGAGAGGCACACGAAAAGGGGTTGTCTCCAGAGAGCTTTGGGCATGATGGTTTTCAAGGCATGACTGGAGAAGAAAGTTCATGATGATCTTGTGGGATCTTTGTGAGGTATTGTTGTCATGATAATGTACACTGATTGAACAAGTTCTTGTTGGTTTGATGGGTATGATGATTCCTAAACCCAATGTTCAGCTGTGCTAAAATGCAACTCAGGGAAGGTGGAGACGGCTAGATATTTTATAAGGAGAGGCAGACCTAACTCAGGTGACTGACTGATTTCCCTGACATATGTTATAGGACTAGTAGGACAATAAGGTTAAGAAACTAAAAATTTATTATTTAGAATGTTCTAAACCCCTTTTCCATATTTTAGATATGGAAAAGGGGTTCTAGAAAAGAGTGAGAGAGTGAAGATAAAAAAAAATAAAAAGACAGGAGACAGGTCAAAGAAGGAAATTTTAAAGTTCAAAATTTTGAAGGTGTAAGTTTTTAGCTTAATTCTTCAGAATCATCTTTGATTACTCCATCTTTCTTTCTATTCAGTTGCTTAATCCTTTTGATTGTTCAACTATAATGTCTCTTCAGTTCTTCCATTTATTTATATTTCTTTTTTAAATAAAATTTTATGTTTATTTTTAGTTTACATCATTCATTTCCATAAGATTTTGAGTTACAAATTTTCTCCCTGCCTTTCCCCTACTCACTACCCCAAAACAGTGATCCCACTGTATACCCCCTCCCCCAATCTGCTCTCTCTTATATCCTCCCCCATTCCCCTCGGAATCTTTGTTAGGGCAAGATGGATCTCCATCCCCCAGTGTCTGTATATCTTATTTCCAAGTTGCAATGTAGTAGTAGTAGTAATAATAATAATATATTTTAAACATCTGATTTTAAAACTTTGAATTCCAGATTCTTTCCCTTCCTTCCTCATCACCCACCCTTACTGGGAAGATAATCAATTCAATATATACATGTGTAGCTACACAAAACATTTCAATAGTCAATATATTATGAAAGATTGACTATATTTCCCTCCATCCTATCCCACCTCCACTTGTTCTATTCTCTACTTTGACCCTGTCCCTTTTCAAAATGGTGTGCTTCTCACTACCTTCCCCCCACCCAACCTGCCTTCCCCTCTATTATCCCCCCTCCCACCCCCTTACTCCCTTCTCTCCTGTAGGAAGAGATACCCTATTTAGTGTGTATGTCATTCCCTTCCTAAGCCAAATTCAATGAGAGTGAGGTTGATCCATTCCCTTTTGCCTTCCTGTTCTTCCCCTCCATTGTAACAGTTTTCCCTTGCCTCTTCTATATGAGATAATCTACCTCATTCTGTCTCTCTCCGTCTCCTCTCATTATATTCCTCTCTCACCTCTCAATTTCACCTTTTAAGTACCATCCAATCCTATTCAATTGATCCTGTGCTCTGCCTATGTATAACTGTACACATATATACATACTCTCACATATGTATTCATACGCCCATATACCCTCCTAAATATATATATGTACAAATACACAGACATATATAGATATAGATATACATTTATATTCCCTTCAACTATCCTCATACTGAGAAAAGTTTTATAAGTTACAATAATAAATTTTCCATGTAGGAATGTAAATAGATCAACTTTGATAAGTTCCTTATGATTTCTTTTCCCTGTTTACCTTCTCATGCTTCTCTTGGTTCTTGTATCTGAATGTCAAATTTTCTATTCAACTCTGTCTTTTTTCATCAAGAAAGCTTGAAAGTCCTCTATTTCATTGAATAACCATATTTTCCCCTGAAAAATAATACTCAGTTTTGCTGGATAGGTGATTCTTGGTTTTAATCCCAGCTCTTTTGACCTCCAGAATATCCTATTCCAAGCCCTTCAATTCCTCAATGTAGAAGCTGCCAGATCCTGTGTTATCCCCATTGTGTTTCCACAATATTCAAAGTGTTTCTTCTTGGCTGCTTGTAATATTTTCTCCTTGATCTGGGAACTCCATAACCTGGCTATAATATTCCTAGGAGTTTTCTTCTTGGGATCTTTTTTCAGGAGGTGATAGGTGATTTCTTTCAACCTCTATTTTGCCCTCTGGTTCTAAAATATCAGGGCAATTTTCCTTGAGAATTTCTTGAAGGATGATTTCTAGGTTCTTTTTTTGATCATGGTTTTCAAGTAGTCCAATAATTTTTAAATTATCTCTCCTGGATCTATTTTCTAGGTCAGTGGTTTTTCCCATGAGCTATTTCACATTGCCTTCTTTTTCATTTGTTTGGATCTGTTTCATAGCATCTTCAATTCTCATCAGCTCACTAGTTTCCATTTGCTCCAATCCAATTCTGAAGGAATTATTCTCTTTAGTGAGCTTTTTAGATTGTTTTTCCATCTGGCAAATTTGGGCTTTTTAAGGCATTCTTCTCCTTCTTGGCTTTCTGAGCCTCTTTTGCCATTTGAGTTAGTCTATTTTTAAGGTGTTATTTTCTTCAGTCAGGTTCTTGACTCTCTTTTCATGATTTTCTTGCATCATTCTCATTTTTCTTCCCAATTTTTCCTCCACTTCTTTTACTGTAACCAGTTCATATTTTTCTTGGAAGCTTTTGGTGCAGGAGTTCTGACTTCGTTGTCTTCCTCCTGTTCCATTCTCTGATCCCTTTTGTCCGAAAATAGGAATCTAAAGTTGGATTGCTGTGCTTGCTTTGCTTCCTCATGTTGCCACTCAATTACTTTACTTCTGAGCTTTTTGCTACAATAGAACTCAGCTTCCAGAGAGGACAGCTTTGTACCAAATTGCTAGGGTTTTCACAACTGCTGGAGCTATTAGTTGGCTGTCCTCTCTGAGGCCTCCACTGGCTCTGGCACATGGTCACATACCCCAGAATCTCCACCCTATACAGCAACCTAGATCCAAGCAGGTTAATAGCAAGAGTAACTACTCCTCAGAATGGTCACTTGGTCCCCCTATAATCTGCAGGCCAGGAGCTCTGAAGTAGCCACAAGATGGCAGCTGCTGTGCCTCAGTCACTTCTCCCTCCGGGGGCAGAAGCTACACCACACTCCCAGACCTCCTGTTTCCAAAGTCTATACTGACCTCTCACTTTGTCTTTGGCATTTATGGGTTGATAATTATGGAAACTGCCACAGCTGCTGGTGATCCACTCTCCCAAAGTCCCTCTAGCTACAGCTGGTTGGGCCGCCCTGAGGCTAAAACCATGGGCTCATGCAGGGCTGGGCTCTGCTCCCAGCATGTTGCAATGGACCCTTCCTGTCAGCCTGCTGGGCTGCTTCAGTGTGAGATTTGTTTCTGTCACTTTGTGGGTTTTGTAGCCCTAAAGTTTGTTTAGAGTAATTTTTTAATAGTTATTAGAGACAGTTATGGGGGGGAGCACACAGAGTTTTCCTCTTTCTATGCCGTCATCTTGGCTCCTCTCCTGTAAGCTTCTACCACTAAGTTTCTAGATGCTAGAATGCTCTATTCCAAAATAGATTCTTGATTTTATAAAAGCCCCACAATAAGTAATTAGTCAATTCAAATAGATTTCCAGTCACAGTTAGCTGAAATGTCTCAATTGAAAGGTTGGCCAGGAAGAAGTGAGGTGTCATTGAAGTGAAGGCCAGGTTTCAGTAATGGCTAGAGGATGGAAGTACTGGGAAAGGAAAAGATTTAGGATGAAGGGAAGTTTGTTGCCTATTGAACAGGCATTTCCGAGAGCACAGTGGAAAGAGTACCTGGTATTGGATGGAACTTTGAGATTAGAGGGTTGAGGGAGATGGGAATGAGAAACTGGGTGGCTGGGAGGTGGGGAATAGAATTTGGATGTTTGGTTTCAGAATCACTGGAATGGGTAGGATGTGACTAGGTAAGAGAATATACATCACTGAGAAAAAGGTGCCACTCCTCAGAGGATACTGGAGATTGGGCTGGAGTCAGGCCCTGGCCATTAGGTAGGAAATTACACAGCAGGAGATGGAAGTCCCACTCCCAACAGTAATTAGAAGGCCTGAGGTCAAAGGGAAATAGCTCCTCTTTGGACTGTCTCCACAAACCAAGTGGGAGATTAGACTGGCATAAGGAAGTGGAAATTGCCTTATGCTAGCATACACAGAAATTGCTCCACTGGCTCTAGCAGCCTTCCCTCAGGGGATATCCAGAGCAGAAGATGGAAGTCCAGTGGTCAGGTGAAACTCTCATTCCTTTTTGCACCAGAGGCTGGACATCAGGCAAGTGCAACAGGAAATACAATTATCCTAGAACATATGAAAGTTGTTCAGTCAATGCTTCTTCCCTTAGGAGGTAACGTAAGGGCCAAGCTTTAAAGGATGTTGGAGATTCTAAGAGGTAGAGTTGATGAAAAATTGCATTTCAGGCACAGAGAAAGGAAGTGGAAGGCTGAGTTCAAGGACAGCCAGCACAGCGGTTTAGTTGGAACACAAAGTGCAAGAAGAAGGAAAAATATGAAATAAATCTATTCAAGTGTTCAAGATAATCTGTAAAGGGTCTTAAATGTCAATCTAGGGAAATTCTGTCTTAGAGGCAATAGGAAAGCACCAAAAGGTTTTGTAGAAAAGGCAGCAAAGTTCCCTTCATCTTGTCACTTCCAGGAGCAAATCCCCGTTTGTTGTTTCAAATTTTTTATAATTCAGACTCCTTTCCCACCTTTGTAGTCTTCTTATGCCTTACTCCCTAATCACATACCCTTTAATCCAGTGACACTGGCCTCCTGGGATTTCAGACTTTCCATCTCTAGGCTCTGGGCATTTTCTCTGGCATAGTCCTCCATGCCTAAAACGTTCTCCCTCCAAATCTCTGCCTGCTGGTTTACTTCAAGTCCCAACTAAAATCTCAACTTCTACAGGAAGCCCTTCTCAATCCTTATTAATTCTAGTGCCTTTCCTCTTTTAGACAGTCCTGTTGTTTATAGTTTGCTTGTGCATATTTGTTTGCTTGTTGTCTCCCCCAGTGGATTGTAAGCTCTTTGAGGGAAGGGACTGTCTTTTGTTTCTTTTTGCATGCCCATAGTTTAGCAAATGGGAGGTGATTAATATATATTTATACATATACACTAGGAAGTGACAAAGTCCCAGTAGTATTTTCACCATCATCATCATATTCATCATCTTGAACACTTAAAAATGTTCTCTCATTCCTAATCAACCAAGGTGATAGGACTCTGGTTGGATGTTAAAGGCCCCCTTACTCTAACCCTGTATCACATATTTAATCTTATTTATTCATATTCCTGCCAGCTTTAATCAGGGTGGCTTTCTTTATATCTTTCTTCATGTTCTCATCTATAATGTACTCCTTCCTTCCTTCCTTCCTTCCTTCCTTCCTTCCTTCCTTTCTTCCTTCCTTCCTTCCTTCCTTCTTTCCTCCTCCTCCTTCTTCTTCTTCTTCTTATCCTTTCCCTCCTTTAAAGTACAGCCTTAAGTCCCATACCTCCTCCATGAAGCTTTCTCCCCTTACACCTATAACACTTGATTCTGTACCATGAAATATATCACTTCATATTAACAACTATTATTACCTCTTTTTATTGCCTATTACTTAATATGCCTTACCGGGTGAACTAAAACTAAAACAAATTTCTTAAGATTAGGGAACAAGGAATACACATTTCCTAAATCTTCCAAAGTATCTAGGAGAATGCTGAAAACTAAGAAAGAACTCAATACATATATAAATGATTCTTAACACTTTGGCAATTTGCTCTCATTACCATATACTGCTTTAAAGGAATGTGGTTACTGCTTTTTAGAGACCCAGCACCAATTTCTCTCTCTAAGGGAGGGGTGAGAATAGCACAAGCTTCCCCCCCAAAATATTAACAATTTACAAATAATTACAATCAAATTACAAGACTATCAAAAATTGCAGGAAAAAAAAACTTTCAAAATACAATTCTCATTTCTTTTAAAAAACCTAAAATACATAAGAATAAATGGATGTTTCTTTAATCTTGTTCATAGCTGGGCTATGTCAATATGACAAAAAAATGGTAAAACTACCTAAACTGATTTATTTAGTGCTACACCACAATTGGAGTAACACAATGTTGTTGGTTGTTGTACTCACTGTACTTGTCTATTTGACTACTGACTTATCAACTATTTGATATCCTAAATGCCTTGGAGTAAGATATCCTGGGTTCAAGTCTTGTCTCTTCCATGTCAAGAATTACTGTGACTCTCAGCAAGAAATATAACCTCTCGGGGCGGCTAGGTGGCGCAGTGAGTAGAGTGCCGGCCCTGAAGTCAGAAGGACCTGAGTTTTGATCCAGCCTCAGACACTTAACACACACCAACAAAAACCTAGCCGTGTGACCTTGGGCAAGTTACTTAACCCCCATTGCCCTCCAAAAAAAAAAAAGGAAGAAATATAACCTCTCAATGTCTCAATTTTCTAAGTTGCACAGTTCTGTGATTCTATCCTACTCAGTTTCATGCTATTGGCAGATATAACAAGTGTGTCTTTTATATTTTCATATACGTCACTGGTAAAAATGTTAACCAGTACAAAGATAGTATACTATACTGTGGATAGTATACTGGAGACCTACCTCAAAGTTAACACGGACCTTTTATTGACCCTTTGGGTCAGATATTCAATCAGTTTCAATGTCATCACAGTGTACAACATCCTGGTCCCAAACTCTGCACCTTCTTCATAATGACAAAATAACTCTTTGTCAAATGCTTTGCTAGAATCTAAATAATTATCTACAACACTTCCTAAAACACTGGATAAATTAAGTTGCTATTAGGAAAACAAAAGCTATGAAGTATTTTCAAGGCTCTCCTCTCTCTTTTAGGTATATAATAAAAGTGGTGCATAATTAGATATTTTATTTAAAAGATAGTCACATAATTATAGACCATATAAGACATTTTATCTTTGGTGGTTGTATGAACCTATGACAACCACAACAAAGCACTATTAGTATGAATCTTCTCTACCAAAGTACTATTAGTATAAATCTTCATATCCCAGGACAGGAAAATAACTTGATTATTCAGAATGCTTTTTTACACAAAAGTATTGATAGCAATGAAATTTTATCTATACATACAGAAAACTATGAAAACGAATATGCTTGGTACAAAATTGTTTACAACTCAGTGACTAAAATTGTGTCAAAGGCCAACTGCTACCTAGTAGTATTTTTAATTATTATTTTAATTCTCTAATGCTTACACATCAAAATTCAAAGTAGTATGAAAGTAGCACAAAAATATGTATTTACATCAGTTCCTATATACTAAACTGTAAAGCATCATAGTTGTAATTGTGGGGCATTATTTCTACCTATTATTACTCAAATAAATAAAACAACTTAGTTAAATAAATGCTATACTTGAACAAGATTTTAAAAATGTTTCCCAAACGTTACAAGAATTATCAGTATTTTCTATTTTATGTTGTTAAAATTACTTGACGATTACTGACAATTCCATACGTACTTTTTTTATACAAGTTATCATCTAACAATTAGTTTGGTATAATGCTAACTGAAGCACGTGCTTCCATTTCTTTCTTATTTCTTGACTCTTTCTTCTTTAGCTGTATATCATTCTCCTTTTCTTTGTCTTAGCTATCTTTGCTCTCCATTAAATTTTAAGCAGCTTTAATGTGCTTTTCCTTTAACCTATAGTAAAAGGACATAGTAGTTATTAAAGATGGCCTCACTCTAAGGTTAGAGAGTTATAAATGTTATAACAGAATAACAGCACAAGTCCTAAAATTAGGAAACACCTGAAAGACTGTTAATTTCCCAAATTTAACTAACATACTTGACTGCTCTATTCATCAGTCTCTATACCTGGGATAAAGCTTCAAAGAAGTTTCAGTCAAGCTTCAAAAAAGTGAATTTCTAAACTCAGTAGCAATGATCATTTTAGAATCTATATTACAGGACTTTTTCAGTACCTCATGCTTCAGTGTCTTTAATGACTACTGCTCTGATGCAGAACCCTTAGCATTACTTAGGCTGTTAATTCATATAATGAGAGCCTGGGCATTTTCATTGGCAAACCTCCATCATACTCATTGCTTTGGCTCACTGACTCATATAAAATGGAAGTAAAATGCTGTATCCCAATCTGATGAAGAAACTAAGGCTCTAACTCTAGAGCCTTACCCCCCCCCCAAAAAAAAAATGTTGTCTTTTAAAAATGACTACTTACCAAGGATACAGCTATCAACATGTTACCAAAAGCAGCTCATCCAGATTTTCAAATATCTCAACTATCATTTGATATTATTTCTTTGGATTAACATTAAAAATCACTTAATAAGCATTAAGGCATATATTACAGTTCTAGTTACCCACAAAGGTGATTTTTTTTTTAAAAGAAAGAAATATTCCCTATCTTTGAAGGAGCTTACAATCTGTGGTGGAAGAATTCTGGATCTCCCATTTTGTATTGAGTAATAAGGTAGATTCAGGTGCTTGCATTCCTTTCAAGGAAATAAAGGGGAATGAATTTAACTTAGAATATTTTTTTATTGAAAATAAAGGGAAAACTTGTAAAGTGTGTAAAAAAATCAATGGTTACTCTTTAAAGAGATTTTTCTATAGTTCTATTCAACCCATGCAAGCTTAGGGACTCTGATAAATGTGGTAAGATGAGATTTTAGCGTATTTAGAAAACAACTATGGTACCAGGGTTTTTACAAGTATATTGTTATGGCAAAGATGACATAATGTTTTCTCATGCTTTGTTAAATCAAGAAGACACACAATTAGCACACACTAAAATGTTATCAATTTTAACATTAACAAATGTTCTTCTTTTACCTGCTTTTTAGAAAGGGAAAATGCTGCAAATATTTTGTGGAAACTTTGCAAAGGAAAAATACTGCCATTTCAGCCAGATGTAAACGCAAATTCCTCCACATCAGTGTCCTATATTTTTCACATTTTCCGGTTCTCATCCCTTCTACTAAATCTGCATAATTGCATTCTAAGATCGTAGCAAAGGAGGTGAAATATCTTGAAGTAGGCGTGAGTTATTTTAGAGCTAAAGTGAGCTAGTGCTAGAAATTCGAATTCTAACATGTCTCCCTGAGCTTGACTGAAGACATAAAATATAACAATATGCTGACTGAAATCACCTCTCTTCTATATACAATCTATGTTCTTCATTTTGCATGTAAAAAAGTATTTGTAACCCTTTCTGACTAAAGAAAAAAACTAAATTCTTCTACACTGCTAACTTAAGAAAGGAAAAATGGAAGTCAAATATTTTTTCAAATTTGGCAATCTAGTCAGGAACCAGAAATCTTCATGTACTCCCCACAGCTGGGAAGTATCACGTCCCTTTAAATGTAAGGAGCATCTTCTAAAAGACCTAGTATTCAATCACTTTCCCCAATCAAAGGTTTAATAATGCTGTCTAAAATACTGTGGAAATAAAGTTTTATTCATAATACATCAACCAAAAACAAGTAACAGATGGTAGTAAAAAGGCCTCAAGTGGCATCCCAGGACCTAGAAAATAGTCATAATATATATCCCCCACCCCACTTTTGGTTTAAATCGGTAACTAAACAATACAAAAAAATAAAACTGACAAAAATAAAGAACAACGTGGGACTATTTTGTGAGTTCTAGGGGAAAGGAAGCAGACAAAACACATGAGAAAAGAGTTCTGAAATCCAGTGAACAAAATGAAGACATTAGCATGTGGCAGTTAGTGGACAGAGTACTGCTCCTGGAGTCAGTACTACCTGAGTTCAAATTCAGTCTCATATACTTAGTAGTTGTATAACCCTGGTCAAGACATTTCATGCTGACTTCCTCAAAGGAAAAACAAAAAGTGTTTCAAGAACACATTAGCAAACTGGCAAAGAAAAATGTGATATTAATAATATCTTTAATTTTATAGTATATAATTTAAAGAGCACACTCACATTCAGTATTTCATTTTCTCTACAAAGTAACTAAAAAAAACCCCAACCTGTAATAAAAACTGCAGTATTATTCCATTCTTCTATGAGTGAGTAAACTGAGGTTCAGAGAGGCAAAATGCTATGTCTAGAGTCAGTGATTGGTAGATTCAGGATGTAATCCTGGACATAAGACACCTCTTTTCCCTACTCTTGTTGCTCCACAGGACAGTGCTATTTGGGAGCCCTTATCTTCCCTGTGTGACAGCAAAAAGTCCACTGGTCTCAAGTGTGAGCTTTGGCCTCAACATTTAATATCCAGGTGACAAGTAACAACCTTCTTGAATCTCAGTTTTCTCATTTGTAAGATAAGGAGAAAATATTTCAATTCTTTATTCCACAGGGATATTGTAAGCTATTCCTGTCACTGAAAAGGATGCATTTAAAAAATTCAGTTGTAAGCTGGGTGTTTGAAACTCAGTTCGAAGCAGTAACACTGAAGCACTAATGACTAAGGCTTTTTTAGACTTTTGTGCTAGATGCTGGGAATAAGACAAAAGATTTCACATCCTCAAAGCCACACTAAGGAATTCAACATATCTGCAGATAAGGAAGGACAGCTCCAGGGAGAGCATGAAGGGGGAAAAGAGAGTTGGACAAAGACCTTGAGGAAAAGTTGAAGAGGTGGCAGATCAGGAGGCACCTAAGTTAAGTTATGAAGGAAGAGAAGTATTCTGAAATGCAGTGATGAAGAGAGAAGAGATTCTAGAAATGTGGAGGGCCTATACAAATGCACAGAGGCTGGGGAGAAGGAACCTGGAGAACTTAGAGAAATGCAGAGTAGGAGAATGGAGAGTTCTGAAACACTATGTGTGAATGAGAATACGGTAACATAGGACCAAAAGAGGAGGTTGGAGCCAGACTGAGGAGGCCTTATATACTGGGCAGAGTTTGGAGTTTAACTTATACACAATAGAGTTATCATTTTTGAGTAGACAAACATATCTCTGTTCTTTAGGAAGATTACTTTGGCAACTGGGAAAAGGATAAACTAATGAGGGGAGAGCCTAGCTATATGGAAATACTTTTTACCATAGAAATAATGTTGGATGTGGTGGTCTTGTTGCCTTGTGTTTGGGGAGGTGGTGGGGAGAACCTTAAGAACATTCCATATATCCCCTCTATCCTCCATTAGAATGTGAACTCTTTTGGAAAAGTGACTGGCTTACTTTTCTATTTATATTCTCAGTGTTTAGAATAATGTTCTGCAAATAGTAAGCAGTTAACAGGAGTTTTTAAAAAATAGCTAGCATTTATATAGCGCTTATTATTTGACAGGCACTGTGCTAAGCATTTTACAAATATCTCATTTTATCCTCAAAACAATCTTGAGGGGCGGCTAGGTGGTGCAGTGAGAAAGAGCGCCGGCCTCGGAGTTGGGATGACCTGAGATCGAATCCGGCCTCAGAAAATGAGCTCCCACGCATAAATAATGACCAGCCGTGTAACCTTGAGCAAGTTACTTAACCCCAATTGCTTAAAAAAAAAAAACAATCTTGAAAGGTAGGTGCTATTATTACCCTGATTTTACAGGTGAGGAAACTGAAGCACATAGAGGGTAAGCAACTTGCCCAGGGTCACACAGCTAGTGTCTGAAAGGGAAAGACTCAGGTCTTCCTGGTTCCAGGCCCAGTGCTATTATCTACCCATTGTCCCACTTACCTGCCTATTAGGCAACAGAGACTCTGCATTCAAGGAGTTTAAAATAGTTTAATGGTGGGAGAGAGGAGAATGGGAAAAACACAAGTAGATGCTTAGGAAAAAGGCAAAGCAAATTTTTCATTATTTTCAATTGAAGGTCAAAGAAGGCTTCACAGAAGAACTGGTACCTGAATTGATGAAACTTGAAGAAAAGGAATGACCTGAACAAGCAGAGAAGAAAAAAATCATGCAACTGTCCTGACTGGGCCCACTACAAATGTATGTTATATAATCTCAACTGGGCCCACACTGCTACTGGGCAATCCTTTTATACCTCTCTAATTAACTCACTACACCCACTCAACACAGTGGTTCTTCCAAATCTTTTATTTCCCCCCCTCAAACCTGTCATGGTTCCCTCTCCCCATACATTCTGAACTGAGAACCTTGCCTCATATTTTACTGGGGGAAAAAAAATTAGGGTTATTCACTGAGATTTCCCTCTTCCCATCTCACATTTTCCAGATGCCTTCTACCACTATGTGGCATGATGGCTAGAGCATCAGGTTTAGAGTCAAGAAGATCTGGGTTCAAATCCAGCCTCAGACATGTACTAGATGTATGACTCTGGGCAAGTCCCTTAATCTGCCTCAGTTTCCTCATCTGTAAAATGGGGATAATAATAGCACCTGAGAATCAAATGGGATAATAACTGTAAAGCTCTTAGCTCAGTATCATCATATATAAAAGCTGTATAAGTATTAGCTGTTTTTATCTTTCACCCCTGCTTCACATAAAGAGGTAGCCTTCTTCCCAGGACTAGCACTAGTGATCTCATTCAAATTCATCTCCTCGAATAAATTCTGTGCTTTTTTATCTTTATTCTATAATTTATCTTCAATGCCTCTCTGTCTACTGGCTCATTTCCTATTACTTGCAAGCATCTCTATGTCTTCCCCATACTCAACATTTGATGCTACCACCTTTGCTACTTATCATCCTTTATCTCTCCTGACATCTGTGGTTAACCTCCTAGAGATTTTCTCTCCTCTCACCCTCTTCCTGATTCTATGGTAGGGCATCTGATCTCATTATTCAATGGAAACTACTTTCTCTAAAGTTACCAGTGACCTCTTAATGGTCAAATACAATAGCCTTTTTTGAATCTTCATTCTTCTTGAACTCTCTGAAGCCTCTGACACTGCTGATCACCTTCTCTTTGACTTGATACTCTCTTCTCTCTAAGTTTTTGTTTATTTCATTTATTTATTTATTTATTTATCTATTTATTTATTTATTTATTTAGTTAGTTAGTTAGTTAGTTAGTTAGTTAGTTATTTTGCTTTTTGGAGGGCAACTGGGGTTAAGTAACTTGCCCGAGGTCACATGACTAGGTTTGTGTGTGTGTGCGTTCAGTGTCTGAGGCTGGATCTGAACTCAGGTCCTTCTGACTCCAGGGCCGATGCTCTGCTCACTGCGCCACCTAGCCACCCCTTCTAAGTTTTTGGACACCACTCTCTCCTGGTTCTTCTACTCAGCTGACTGCTTCTTCTCAGTCTTTCTGCTGTAACTTCATCCAGGTCACACTCACTAATCATGGGTGTTTCACAGTCCTCTCTCCTGATTCCTCTTCTCTTTTCCCCCTAGACTATTTCACTTGTTGTTCTCATTAGCTCCCATGGATCCAATGATGAGCACTCTGGGGAGTAAAGACTTATTTTTTTCTAACCTGAAGCAAGAAAATTAACAAGATCCTAACTGAATCAGCAGAAATCTCACTGGCAGCAATAATAATGATTCTAGGTTGTCGATGTATTGAGCATGGAGATAGCAGGGATAAAAATGCACCCCCCATTTTAAATTATAAGTGGCAAAACAGATTGCTAAACTTTATAATAATCTTTTCAGCAAAGTTGCTATTATGTAAGTATAGGCACATTTCTATCTTCCAAATAACTAAATCTCTCCTTGGACATACAGTCCTACACTCTATCTTACATACTACACTGGGAAAGAGGTACATTCTATAGTCTTCTCTTGTTGCTAATTCATGAGTTCTTTAAAATACTGGGCCTAAGTAGAAAGTATCCAGTGATTTGAGTTTAAACCTTCACACTGGCTTATGTAAAAAATAAATCAGGGAGATCTCAATGACCTTTCTCCCTTTCCTTGATTAGAAATGACACCTCTAGGCTCCCAGATTCCCCCCAAACTATGTAAAAGGGGACTCTGAACAACTTCTGGAGCCCCAGCACCCACAGAACGACACAGAGAAGCTAACCTCCCGCTGAGGACAGCCCAGCAGCCCTGCAGGAAGGACCAGCACAGCGGTCTGGGACCTGGCAGCGCGCAGCGCTCAGAGCACAGAGCACAGGAGCCGAGCCAAGCCCAGGTCTGCATGAGCCGAGGTTTTAGCCCCAGTGTGGCAGGGCCAGCAGCCGGCTGGAGAGACCCCAGAACACCACGAGCTGTGGCAACTCCAGAATTATCAACATAGACTTGCCTAGGACAAAGTAAGCGGTTAGTGTCCTATGGACTTTGGGACCCATATTTAGGGAATGCGTCGGCTCCCTCTCCTGGGGGCTAGAAGCCGCTGAGGACAAACGCCATTTTGTAGTTTTCAGAGGCAGCTCCAGCTCCCGGCCTACAAATTTGTAGGGAGATCCAGAGATCAGTCTTGGGAGGTGATCGCTCTTGCTTTAACCTCCCTGGATCTAGATTGGGATTTAGGGTGGAAGTCGTGGGTGGGTTTACAGCTTGCCAGAAATGGAAGTTGCCCCCCACACGTTCGGGACGAAAATTCCTTTATCTGGCCTTAAAGCCATAGTGTGGCAACAAGCCCAAAAGTCAAGTAATTAAGCGGCAACATGCCAAAGCAAAGGAAACAGAAAAATGCAACCCTAGACTCCTATTTTGGGGGCGTAGAGCGGGAAAAGGACTGTGAGGTCAGAAGTCCTGCTCCAAAAGCCCCAGGGGAAAACATGAGCGGGTTGCAGGCCATAGAGGACCTTAAGAAGGACTTTCAAAATCAAATAAGAGAAGTGGAGGAAAAATTGGAAAGAGAAATGAGAAGGATGCAGGAAAGTATGAAATGAGGGTCAACAGCCTGACTGAGGAAAACAACACCTTAAAAAATAGACTAACTCAAATGGCAAAGGAGGCCCAAAAGGGCAATGAGGAGAAGAATGCCTTAAAAAGTCGAATTTGCCAGATGGAAAAAGAATCTCAAAAGTTCACTGAGGAGATTCATCCCTTCAGAGTTAGACTGGAGCAAATAGAAGCTAATGACTTTATGAGAAATCAAGATGCTGTTAAGCAGATCCAAACAAACGAAAGATTAGAAGGCAATGTGAAATATCTCATGGGAAAAACCACTGACCTGGAGAATAGATCCAGGAGAGACAATTTAAAAAATTATTGGACTACCTGAAAGCCATGATCAAGGAAAGAACCTAGAAATCACCCTTCAAGAAATTCTCAAGGAAAACTACCCTGATGTTTTAGATCCAGAGGGCAAAATAGAGGTTGAAAGAATCTACCAATCACCTCCTGAAAAAGATCCCAAAAAGAAAACTCCCAGGAATATTATAGCCAGGTTCCAGAATCCCCAGATCAAGGAGAAAATACTACAAGCAGCCAGGAAGAAACAATTTCAATATTATGGAAACACAATCAGAATAGCCCAGGACCTGGCAGCTTCTACACTGAGGGACTGAAGGGCATGGAATATGATATTCCAGAGGGCAAAAGAGCTGGGAATGAATCTAAGGGTCACCTACCCAGAAAAACTGAGTATTTTGTTTCAGGGGAAAATATGGTCATTCAGTGGAATAGAGGACTTTCAAGCATTCTTGAGGAAAAACACAGAATTGAATAGAAAATTTGACATCCAGACACAAGAAGGAAGAGATGCCTGAGAAGGTAATCAGGGAAAAGAAATCAAAAGTTGAACTATTTACATTCCTATATGGAAAAGCAATAACTGTGACTGATGATATCTTTCTCACTATGAAAATAATGGAAGAAGGGGGTGTGGTCATATGAATACATATGTGAATGTGTGTGTATATGGTTACAGTTATATATGGATAGAGGGCATAGGTTGAATTTGTTGGGAAGGGAAGATACTTAAGGGGTGAAATTATGAGGTAAGAGAGGAAAGTGGCAAGAGGAGATGGGGAGAGACAGGGTAGGGTAAACTATATCATGTAGAAGAAGCAAAGGGAAGTGGTTGCAAGGGAGGGGGAGAATAGGAAGGCAAAAAGGCAAAACCACATTCTCATTGAATTTGGTTCAGGGAGAGAATGACATACATACTAAATGGGACATCTCAACCTACAGCAGAATAGGGAGAAGGGGGATGAGAGGAGGGATGATGGATGGGAGGGCATCCTTGGGGGGAGGGGAGGTTGGAAGTACCCACTATAGAAGAGGGACAGGATCATGTAGGGAATGGACCAGGTCAGGGGTGGGATGAGTGGGAGGGAATTATAAGCAGCCTTGTACAATATATCTACTATGATAATGTTTTGCATAGCCAGACATGTACAACATGTACTGAATTACTTATCTCCCCAGAGGGAATGGGTGACAAGGGAGGAAGGAAATGGATCTGAAATTTGAGGTTGTAACATTAAATGTTTCAAATATATATAAATATTATTAGTAATACTCTTTCGCTTGTAATAGGGAGATAAGATGTGCAGGCATTGGGACACAAAGATTCACCTTCCTCTAATGGAAAAGTCGATGGGGGTATGGGAGAAGGTATGGGAGAGAGCAGATTGGAGGAAGCGACATCTTGTGGGACTACTATTCTGGGAGGTTGGGTAGGGGAATAATGGGGGGGAAATGATTGTAACTCAAAATCTGGCGGAAATGAATGATGTAAAACAGAAGTTAATAAAGCATTTGTTCAAAAAAAAATAAATCAGGGGCAGCTAGGTGGAGAAATGAGTAGAGCACTGGCCCTGGAGTCAGAAGGACCTGAGTTCGGATCCGGCCCCAGACACTTAATGCACACACAGATAAAAAATCTAGCTGTGTGACCTTGGGCAAGTTACTTAACCCCAATTGCCCTCCAAAAAAAAAAAATAATAATAATAAATCAAGTCAATAACTCAGAAAGTTGTTATAAGGATCAAATGAATAATGTATGAAAAGTACTTTTTCAACCTTAAAGTTCTACATAAATATCAGCTATTATTACCTTGATAAAATTTTTGGTTTTACTAATGGTTAAGCATGTGGTGTTCCATCTAAATTTTATGTACAATGTAAATATATTTGTAAAATTAAATAGGTTCTAATACTTAACTTTATCACAAATGCAATCTATAGTTAAGTAGACTATCATCTAGAAAATTAAACATATTACATATATAAACTATTGCATATAAAATTAATCAAATCATACTGCTATTTGAAGTATTTCACTTAAAAGTTTTCTTTAAATATAATTTAAATACCTACAAATTCCTGAACAAAGACAGAAAATTTTAAAAAGTCTTAGTTAACCAGTTTTAGCTGTAATCAGTTAAAAAATCAGTTTTTTGTTATCAGTCCACTTGCAGAAATTAAGACTGACATTTTCTAAAATCGCATAATCCAAAAGATTGAGATTATATTCTTAGTAATACATAATATGATATGTGGTAGGAAAAGGATTAGATCACTTTACTAGCCTAGAAGATTACTATAGCCCTCCCTCAACCCCCAAAATAAAGAACCTACCCAGTGTGCTCTTCTCCCCTTGCAGAATGAACCTTTAAAAAACTGATTTCTCCTTTAACACTTTCTCCTTCGGCTTCCTGATAAGATTTCCTTTGTGAAAACTGATGTAACTTTAAGAAAGTTACGTTCTGAAATTAGAGATTTATCTTTTCTTCTTTATCCTTACACCTACCTTATGGGGATGATGTAGGAAAATAGTAGGAGGAACCGAAAAAGGTTACGGTACCAGGGGCCTACAAATCCTTGCAGGGTTACCATAACAACTGAAAGGGCAACAAGGGCCAAAAACAGTGCTTTGGTCAGTTGATTCAGTTCAAGGTCCAGCAATCCCACCTGAAAGAAATAATACAAAGTTTATCTGTGCAGATGACCAAAACCTTAAAATAAAGACAGAATTCATATATTACAACCTACAATATGAAAGCTCTCTATGGTTCAAAAATGCATTTATTAGATGTTTCTTCATTTTTTAAGAACATTTACATCAATATTAGAATGAAATGGAAAATATTTTAATTTAAATAGTCTTACCATAAGTCATTTATTGATATTGGAAGAATTTCTCAATTTGGGTCAAAATCTTGTGAGATAATTCTTTGAGTTTATAGAATGAGGTAAAAAATACAAAGAAAATAAATATAACTGCTATGTTTAGATGTTAGATTAGTCCACCAGGGCAGAAATTGAAATGTTGGTGGGAATGGTAATTTGCTTTTATAGGTAAGGTTCAGCTGCAAACTGAGAAACTGAGTTTTGGTTTCTCTCTGGGACATTGCCCCTCAGTTTCTACTGTGGCAGAGATCTAAATTATATTTATTCAGAACCCTTTATTCAAGTTGAGAGTTATCAAAGATGTTGAAAAGATAAAGAATGTGAAGGGAACCTGCCTGCTCTTTCCCCAAAGCAGCACAACAGTGTTCTTCTATCACCTAGATGTAATATACTTCTAAGAACCTCAAAGGAGTTTCTGCTTATGAAGCATATAATTTCATAGAGCTCTGAGTTTCACGGAATTCAAACTGACAAATATTATTTAGCACCACCTCTGTCTCTGAACTTAGGACCTGGTTGACAATGACAGTTACACCAATATTAATGATATCTCTGCCACAGTAGGAGCCAACAAGAACTAACTTGTCCTAAAGAGAAAAAGATAATTCTTAAAGGTCCAAATGGTAATGGATAATTGTTATGTCCTATCATGAAAAAACTTGAGAATCACTATGTTTAAGTTCACTTTGTAATAATGTTAAAATCCTTAAAAGGACCTAAAAAAAATTAGTTTTTTTTAATCTTATTACTCTCATATACAATTAACCTAGACTTGCTTTTAGATAAGATTTAAAACTAAATTAGCTGAAAATTTTAGATTTAATAGTTAAAATTCCAAAAATGTGGGGCGGCTAGGTGGTGCAGTGAGTAAGAGCACCAGCCCAGGAGTCAGGAGGACCCGGGATTGGTTCTGGCCTCAGAAAATGAGCACCCACACACAAATAACGACTAGCCGTGTAACCTTAAGCAAGTTACTTAACCCCAATTGCTTTTTAAAAGAAAAAATTCCAAAAGTGAAAAAAAATGAGAAATTTACCTTTAAGCTTTTTCTAGAATTTTCAGTTAAAAAATACAATTTCTGCTATACTAACCTAGTAAACTACAACAGTATACTTTCTGAAGCAATAGAGGAAGTAGCATTCATTCACTGCTTCATTAAGACTGCTTAAACAACATATGTTTCCAGTTTTAATGGAAAAATCAGTTTATTTATAGTTGACACTCTTTATAAGTAGATTTTAAAGACTACAGAAAAGTAGAGTAATATGTTTACAGGGGCATAAGGCTAGGCACAGCTGGTTCAATCCTCCACCTTCAGACAGGTCTACATGTCCTAAAGAATGTATAATCCAAGTGGCCACTTGTATTGCTAGCCACCCCACTGGTGTGCAAGCTAGCAAGATGCTCATTTCCTGCATAAATCTAGGGATAACATTCCTTGGCATACTTTGAAGAGCTCACTTTGCAAACTGTGGGTTGGTGAATCAGGCTTAATGTTTCTGAAATCTGACCTCATTTTCCTTCTTTATATCTTGTCACTTATGATGGGCAATGCATTTAATGACTAAGGAAACTTTAAATAATGAATAAGCTAACAGATAAGTATCAATTTCAAGTGGAATATCTTCTTATTTTTAATTTAACATATTGAATAAGAGCCCTGGCTTTCTACAAGAAGAAGAAAACCACTTTTCCTATTGTACCCCTCAAAAGAACAGGAAAAAAAGCCAAGAGAGATCTAGTAATTAACTTCTGAATAGAAACTTTTCAAAGAAACAGAAATCTCAAACTTCCTATTTTCCCAATAAGGTATAATATACATGGATTCACTTTTGTAGAGCAACTTTTAGCCAAGTAAAATGTGTGGGAAAATTATATCAACAAGAACTTCTCTGAGCTCTATCACAGAAGCTCTTTTATCTCTAGGCACTGGCAGCCAGCAGGATCAGTAAAACATAACATTTCCCTAGATAACAAACAGTCTGAAAAGGAACTATATTTAAATAGTTCTAAAAAATTCCAACATTCTTGCTTCTGTATAGGCTGTCCCTTCCCTTGAGAACTAGGCAGCTGAAGACCACAGCGGCTGATTTATCAGCTGCATTTAAAAAGCAGCACAAGGAGGACAAATATCTTGCAATTTCCGCTGCTTCAACTACTACATAGTTTATGCTTGAATTATTGAGAAAAATAGGTTTTTGGATTAAAATGAAGAAAAATTAAGCCAGGGAAGTAGAGCATGTTTCAAAGCCCAGATCTTTTTGCGTTGACAAAGGCGGTCTAAGTTTCAGGCCTCGCTGAGGATCAGATGAAGTCATTATTCATTCAGTCAGGGAAAAAAGACTCAATTACCTCAACCTAAAGATGCTATCAATGAATGCAAAGTGCATATTTTACTCTATTCATCCAAATCCCATTAAAAAGTGAAAGGAATGATTTAATCTGGCCTTCTAGAGTTGGTCTTTTTTTGTAATAAAATAAAGAATCTCTGTCCAGCAAAATGCATAACCACTACCTCACACTTTTCCCCCCAGCATCATAGCAGTGAAAGACTGTAAAAGCAGAGACAAAAACAGTTAGAAATGAATACAAAGTTTCCTTTGAAAAAAATGCCACATATAGGATCGAAACATTAAATGCAACCCAATGCACATTGATATGTAGATAATTCAAGCATTAATACCTTTCTAATTGATGAAGACAGATGTGGTCAATTGCCTGACTGGTGAATATAAGAGTCAAGAGACCAAATAAAATGTTGTCCAAATGGTTTTTAGAGCACATTAAAGAAAAACTTATTTTCTCCCAGGTAAAACGTATTTTTTTTAAAAATAAGACTACATTCCTGCTTTCTGTCAAGTACACTACCTTAAATATCTCTAATTTTCCTACAGCCCAATGGTAATCTGACAACAGTACAGAGTATTATGTTGAATTTCTTCTTAAAAATGAAATTGACTTATTAAAGCTTAACACAGGAAATCTCCAAAGAGGAACAAATTAAAGAAATATACTGTATCTCTTATTTTGTAAAACTTGCATCAAATAACAATACTCAGGAGAGTAAATATTTAATAATAGCTTTTCTGGATACCCAGTGTAGTGTTTATAATTCATCCAAGGCACATTATAAATTTATATGGATTCCTAAATGTTTCAAGTCATATTCTGGTTAAAAACCAAGTTAACTGGTAAATTTAGAAGTGTTTCTGTTTTCTAACTAGAAACTTCTAACATCTTGGAGAACCTCTGTCCTTTGCCATAGCTACAATCTTTTCACTAATAGAATATTCTTAATCATTTGAGGTAATTATGACTACATAAGAAAAAGGTGAATTAAACAGACTACAGAGTAATTTTCAACATTTATTGTAATTTCCCATATTTGTAAAGCAAATTTTCTTCTACTTGTCATAATATTTGTTCTGTTTGAAACAACTGTGATAACAAAATTAAATACGCCACTGGAAATTTTAATCTCCAAGGGAAAATTTGTGCATAATGTCTAAGACAACCACAATAGTTTTGCAAAGGGGCTGTTCTAGGATAATGAACACAATAATTGCCTGTATAATCTAAAATGCTACTAATGGCAACAATCACAAATCCATTTAGCTCCTCTTTAATTTATGTACCAAGTTTTAAATAGCTAATGGTTCTCAGTAAAATAATGGTTTATACCAACAATAAAGGGTAAGTACGGTATTTTCCAGCTTAAACAAGAAAAAATATCAGTCAGAGTTGTTGCTTTTTTTTTTGAATGAATGAATGAATGAATGAGAATAAGGTCTTATCTTTGCAACACAGTACTATGCTAATATATTTCAAAGTTAAAATCCTCACATGCTATTAAGTTCCTTTGAAATCAACTTACAGCTAAATTGAAATAAAGGTTTCAGGTTACAAAAACTTTAGGTCTGGTCACTGGTTAATGAAGTAGAAGATAAAATAAAAAGCATGACCATCAGGGAAACAAACTTCTCCACTGTTGATCTTATGACATTTTTCTTGGATTGCCAAGATGCTAACATTCTTTTGAAATGGAAATATACTTTTCAGGCTGATCAGTGATTTTGTTAAGATAGCAAATGTTAGACTGGGAGATTTTAAATGTTCAATTTAAATTTCTGTCAGAGGTCAAACTCATTGTTTCAATTTAGTTTCCCTCATTTTTCCTGTAACTGCAGCACAATATAAAAACATAGAAGGATGCAATATATTCTTCATTTGTCCAAAGTTGTTTACACATATTGGATTATTAATGTATTGAACTTACTGGCAGATACCTTTAAAAGAAAAAAACGTAATAAATATAATGTAGCAAGGTTATATTGTTGTGGTTTAATTTTCCTCTCAATTTCAGGGTTTTCTATTTTGACATTTAAAATATAGAGAGAACTGCAAGTAACCTAGAGGTAGCACCTCTTTTTTTTAACAACGTATACCTTTAGAATGTATACTTATTTTTTTTTCAATTTGTAACAGAGCCTAAAAGAAAAGTAAAAACTAGAAATAAGATGTATTCAAACATCCATGTTTGTTTTTTCCTATTACCAAAGTTTTTTGGGGGAGCTGAGTTGGGGTGTAGGGGTGGGAAAAGTAACACTAACTACTCTGTCTTAAGTGTTTCTCAGTATATTCAGGCCAGGCACATACTGTAGAAATGTCTAAGCCATTATTGTTTATCGCGTCAGTGATCTGCGAAATAAGAAGGGTTTCTTTTGGCCATTACAGCCTATTGGCTCAATAATCTGTGTTTTAAAAGCTCCCTAAATAGGTATTAGAACATCAATTCTTAATGCTACAATCTATCACCTTAATCATTTTTTAAGATCCCTAAATCTATATTTACACAACATAGGTTTGAGAAGACAATTAATATGTACTTTCATGGCCCATTATTTTATCAGGTAACATATATTATATAGTATAATCTACCAACTACTGCCCTGCATTTGAAAGGTTTTGATTTTTTTCAAGATTTTGTTACCTAAGGTTATAGTTGTTGTGCATTTGAAAGAAACACCATTTTGTAAATCTCACAGAAGAGACCACTTTGCTTATATCTGAACAAGAATCTCCTACACAATGTCCCTAATAAGCAGTCATTCAGTTTGAAGACCTCTAGTGGTGGGGAACTCCATTATCATCTGAGGCAGCTGGTTACACTTTTGGATAGCTCCAAATGTTCTTTAAAAAAAAAAAAAGTTTCCCTATATCAAGCTTAAATCAGTCTTTCTGTATTTTACGCTCACTGACCTAGTTCTGGAATACAAAGCAGAATAACTCAATCCCATTCCCCTCCAAATCTATTTGTAATCTCACTGTATCAACTAACCAACGTTACAATCTCAAGGACCATCACCACTCTGGTTGCTGTTTTGGTTATGCTCCAGTTCATCAGTGTCCTTTTTTCCGCTAATTCAACAAACCACCAGCTCTCTATGACTTATAGATCAAATATAAACTCCTCTGTTTGGCATTTAAGGGCTTTTAAAAAGCTTCCTAGTTTATTCCACTTGGCCTACCATGATGGACCAAAACAACCCACTTGCTCTTCTTCACAAACAGCATTCCACCTCTCATCTCTGTGCCTTTTTAAGGCACCCAGAATGCACTTCATCCTCATCTCCATCCCTTATAATTCCCACTTTTCTTTAAACTTTCAAAGCTCAACTCAAATGCTACTTTCCACCTGAGGTCTTTTCTGATCTCCCCTCCTCCTTTAGTTCCCCTACATTATAATATATTTGCTTTATATATACTAATATGTGCACATGCTGTCTGATAGAACATGAAGTTCCATTTTGGTTTTTATAACCCTACTATCTAGTTGAGTGCCTGGCACATTAGGAGGTATTTAAATAGTAAATGTTCTGATTACTTCCTAAAGTGTAGTATCCAAAAGTTAATACAGTGTATGCTAGATTTGTATACTGTAACTTTTAATGTAGCATGAGATTTCTATAACTTTTTTGAGCCATATCACATTTTAACTTATACTGAGTTTACAATAATCTATTAAAACATCTTTTTCAGACACACTCTTGCCTGCCCCATTTTGTTCTTATGAAGTTGATTAAAAAGAAAAAAAAACAACCAAGCCACAAACATAAGATTTGGCAAACCTAGGCTTGATTTTGCCTCAAACACTCAGCAAACTGACAATTTCTCTGGGCCTCAGTTTTTTCATGTGCAAAATTAGGAGATTATAACGACACCTAAGATTCCTTTTAAGCTTTATATTTATGTTCCTAGTGTATGATATGCTTTATATTTATTCCTACTAAATTTCAGCTTATTACACTTAGTCCATTCTTCTAGCCTGTCAAGATCTTTATTACTCTTGACCATGTTATCCGAATGTTAATAATCTCCCTTAGTTTTGAGTCATTTGCAAATCAGCTAAATATGAAATCTATGCCATTAATCAAATCACTGAAAAAAAACCTGAAAAACAATACTGGACCACTGGGGTGCTCAACTAGGGATCTCCCTTTTCAAGTTGAGCCTTTCAGTTCTACTTTCAAGTCCTGTTGTTCAAAGTGTTTCTGAATCAACTCTAATGGTTATGACCTTACCTATACTTTTCCATGATAGATTTTGTTAAATGCATTTAAAAAGTCATATAAAAATTGTTCCAAGAAATAAACAAAATTTAAAAATTTGATTTATTCAAATTTATGATTACTGCTGCTAGAAGAAATATAATTATCTTGGATATAAGAATAGAAACTATTTAGTATAATAACAAACCAAAAGAAGGCCACAAAATACTAACACAAACTGGAAACTTAAATATTGTGCTTTGTCCCATCAACGTTTTTTTTTAAATAATGCATAATATACCTATTTTTTTCTTACTCATATACCCTCAAATAATCAGAGAGAGACAATTCTACAAATAATACAATGACAGAAAAGAGGACTATTACCAAATCTGCAAACACATGCCAAATTATTTGTTAAATTTGAAATTATGGTAATGATTACATAATGCAAATTATTTCCTGTAAGTGCTCTTACTTAAAGATCACCCAAGGAATTTTCCTTTAAAAAATACTATCTGGGGGCAGCTAGATGGTGGAGTAAATAGATCACAGCCCTGGAGTCAGGAGGACCTGAATTCAAATCCAACCTCACACATTTGACACACTTACTAGCTGTGTAACCTTGGACAAGTCACTTAACTACAACTGCCTTGCCTTCTCCCCTTTCTCCCAAATACTATCTGGCTATCCTTATTGTGAATAATTCTCATTGCTTTGAATATTAATTTTTCTCCCAAAATTAAAACTGGTTGAAGCTATCATGTTAGATTCCTGGGTGTTCCATGTAAATTTTCTTACAAAAATATACTTTTACACAATATAATTTTGTAGTACCATTTATTATTTACTTATATGCTAAGTACATTATACTTCTGAAATTGACAAAAACCAAACATTCTCATATACAAAAAACACAAAAGATTTTCTGTGAAACCACAAATCTCTATTATGTAAAGATTAAAAATAAGATCAAATATATTCAACACCTTAGTTTCAAAGTTGTCCTGCTTGTCCGCGTATATTCTTTAAATGGCTCAATGCCTGTTTTTTTTTTTCATTTTTAAAGCACCACTGTAACTTATCTCCTTCATTCTACACCGATAGTCCCCATCACCTTTCTTCTCAAGAGATGGGTAGCATAATTCATTTTTCAGTCTCTGAAGTCATGATTGGTCATTTGTATTGATCAAAATTCTTAAATCTTTCCATTTTGTTTCTCTTTACAATGTTGCAGTGACTGTATAAATTATTCCCTGGTTCTGCTCACTTTGTACTCATTTTTCAGTTCACACAAGTGTTTCCAGGTTTTCTCTGATTCCACTCCTTTTATAATTTTTTACCATACAATATAAAAAAAACTAGATCATATTAACATATGATCATTTATTCAGTCATTTCCCAAATGCATATCCCCTTTGTTTCCAGCTCTTTGCTATAATAAAATGTGCTGCTATAAGTATTTTTTATATATAAGTGGTCCTCTCCGACTATCTTTGACCTATTTAAGATCTAGGACTAGTAGCAGTATTGTTGGATTAAAGGGCTATCAATGATTTTTTTTTTTTGGTGGTTCCAAATTGTTTTCAAGAGTGATTCAATCAGTTTTCAGCTCCATCAACATTGCATTAGATGTCAGTTTTCCCATAATTCTCCAACATGTCATTTTCCTTATATGTCATAACTTTGCCAATTTGTTGGTTAAAAGGAAGACCTCAGAGGTTTTGTTTTGTTTTTATAATGTGTATTCCTCTTATTATTAGTGATTTGGGGCATCCTAAAATATGGTTATTGGTGGTTTAGCCTTCTTTTCTTGAGAACTACTTTTTCATATCCTTTGACCATAAAAACATTTATTTTGAATTTTATTTTTTAGAGAACTTATGTGTAAGTTTTTAATCAGTGTTAATAACTATAATAATATTTAAAATGAAAAAAGTATAATATTTATGGTTATATGGATAATTTTAACTGGACAAAGACATAAAATCTACCACTAAATATCAAGGGTAGGTAATGATTTGGAACACACAAATTCTGTTCTTAAAAGAAATGTGTAGATAATTTTAAAATTAGATATCTAAGGAGAATTTTTAAACAATATTTTATTCTGTGAATAACACTGGTAATTGTGTCATTCTTTGAAAATGATATTAGCTTAACTAGGTCATTTAGTGTCTTCTCCTGTATGTTATGACTCTGTCTCATGTGAGGGAATTGTTTTCACTCTTAATTCATCTTAACATTTTAGGCTGTGTTTATAGTATATTTAGGGGGAAAATTGCAAAGCCTGAAAAAGCAATGTTATGATTTGACCAGAAGAGGGAGCTCAAGATTGCACTTTATCAGTTCTTGTTTAAGCCTACATTGGCTATTCAAGTTAACAATTGTAAACCTAAATCACTGATAAGGCAGCCCAAAGTAAAACTACTGCAAGACTTTTTTTTTTTTTAAAGAAAAACTACTTGAATACACATACACACATTTTGGCATATGGAATTTCATATGCTGATAGTTAACATTTTAGAAAATATTTCAGAAAGGAAAATCCTTTTATGAAATATTAGGAGGTGGCTCTACATAGGAAAAAAAAATCAGAAACTACCCTACATCCAGCACCCAAGTAGGTAATTAGGCTGCAGTGTAAGACTAATCCCAAAACTAAGTCAATAAAAGTGTACTGATAGACTAAGCTAATGGCTTCAGGATCCTTGTTGCTTTCCTAACAACATAGGAAGCTATCAATTCTAAATGGGTTTCCCAAGACCACCCACCAATTTAGAATAATTACTTCAATAACCTATGCTACCACTGACATCTGAAGCTTCAACATTAAACATCATTCATACAACGGTAATCTTGAAGTCAAACATTCAGTTTTCAGTCTTATTAAATGAGTAAATATTTTTGTGGGGGGGGATTTTATATTTCTATAACTGGTTCTTTCAAAAAAACATTAAACTTTCTAACCCTTAATATTTACATCATACAATGATCTCTGAATTTCATGAAGATGCAATAATCTCAGTTTGCTGCTTTTTATTTACAATCCAGCAATGCTATCAATTTATATGGAGTGATTTTTTAAAAATCTGATTTATAAGGAAACTGAATTTAATTTTAAATTTCAACATTCTTGACAGTTTTTCATACACGTTTTCATTCAAGATTTTTTTTTCAGAAATATGAAAAAAAAAGCAGCAGCACTACTAAAACCTACACTATATAAAGAAATACACATGTTCTTTTGTAACTAATATAAAAGGAAAAATAAAACATAAGTATGTTCAAGAGTACATGCAGAACAATATGTAACAGTATTTACCTGGAAATAAAATACATTTCCTAATGTGTTAAAAGAGGGGTTCTATCTCAGTGACATGTAGTGTATATTCTATGACCTTCCATGGTTTCCCTTAAAATGTGAAAGGATCCTTATTAATTTTTAAATTTTTCTTCACAAAACATATAGAACTATTTATAATGTCTAATTGAAGAAAAATGCCAATTTACTAAATTATGACACATGATATGACTGAATGGAAGGTTATTTTATATTTTAAAAATCTAAAAGTAAGAATCACTAAATTGTTTGACCATGATGACAGTATATTTAGAGAACTGTCAAAATACCTATATAACATCCCATGGTGTTTCTGAATCTTCTTAGGCAAAAGGAGCAAATACCCTTTTCTGTAGGTCAAAACTAAGAGGAATAACTATGTGACATTTCTTTGAATTATAAAGTGTTAGCTTCTGACTTGGTAGAATTTTCTGTGGCAATACAGGAGACTGTTCTGAAATTACCTGGAAGTGGGTAGATGTAAAAAAGTTGAGTTCAAAACTGCATAATGTAACTTCAGAATTGAAAACACTTCTTCAATCAAGCAATTCTAATGATTAAAATAGATTGTTGTGGCCAAAGTGACAGTGTGGACGTTCACTGTTGTTAAGACAAGCAAAAGATCAGATGTGTTGTCCACCATTCAACTGTTTCCTTATAGAACTTACCTTTT
>WOXC01008434.1:0-17500 GCA_011680675.1 Gymnobelideus leadbeateri | reverse complement strand
AGGCTAGTACCTTAGAGCAGTAGTTCTTAAACTTTTTCATATCATGGATCCCTCTGGAAGGTTGGTGAAGCCTATGGACCCATTCTCAGAATAATCATTTTAAATGCATAAAATAAAATGTATAAAATACCAAAGGAAATCAATTACAATTACCAACATGTATGTATATTTGTGTATATCACAAAAATGTTATCAAAACATTAAAAAAACAATAAACATGTTCACAAACTTTAGGTTATGAACTCCTGTCTTAGAGAACTACCAAGACCTTTGGGGGATCAAATGACTTGCCCAGGGTCCTACAGTAAGTCAGAGGCAGAACTTGAACCTAGTTCTTCTTGGTTTCAGAGTCAGCTCCTTATTCAGTACTAAACACTGCTTCAACAGCTAGACAGCTAAAAATCAGGCAAATGTTTAATTTAGGTTTCCCAGTTCTAAAAAGCAAAGTTCTCACAAAAATGCTCGCCCCAAATCATTTATTAATATACATAAGTAATGCTAAAAATGAGTTTATTATTATATCTTGTAAAAAATTTAAATGACAATAGAAAGAGAAGGAAATATATGAAATAGACTAGGGGTCATCAAATTTTTCTTAAACAATACACAGTATGGGTAAGCTAATTTTTCTTCTTTTTCCTTTCAAAATAAGTATGACATAATGGTAGGAAAATGGCACTATAATGACTAGAATTTAAATGAACTAAATCTAAAAAGACTATTTTAAGTTCCTATAATACACTGAAACACATACCATCTTCATCTTCCTGTCACTATTACAATAGCCTTCAAGGAAGCTAAGTACTTCTATTACTCTTATAAACTCACTTTTATTGTTTCTTTAGGTTACTTTTATAAGAATAATCAGATCTCTGTATATGTGTGTCCCTGAACATCCTCACAAATCTCATTAGCATAAAATGTGAATGCTTGACATAATGATCTTGGGTTTGCTCTATTGTTTATTTTCTAAAAATTATTTCAATTTTAATGTACAGTTGTGGTATAAATAATGGAAATATTGAGAAGAAATGTTTTTAAAGGATGAACAAATGTTTTGATTTATTTTCTCCCCACTGATGATATGAATTTAAGCTGACCCAACCAAACACCCTTTTAAAAGATTTTTTAAATTTTTATTTATTTTATTAACTATTTTCCAATTACAGTTCCCTGGCAGCAATGCAGGCTAACTGACCAAATGTTTGACACCTCTGATGTAGAGAACCACCAGCATGATTTCTGGTCAGTAAAATCAACAAACTACATACTCTTAAATCTTTTATTTATGACTGATGCTCTCAATTTGCAAAATGTCAGGTCAAGGTCAGAAATGCTGTCAGAACGGAAATGAGCGAAGCTAATTCTAAAAAGAAAGTTTAAAAAATAACCATGTTTGAAGAAATTCTTATTTTGGAAAATTAGTTCTTACATATACTTCTTTGGAAAGTCAGGAAGACAAGAAAACAGAAAGAACTGTAGCACATTTTCCCCCTTTTTAACTAGTTGTTATTAGTCGATAAATATTGTATAACATCTGGAACACCTTCCAGGAAAACACTATATAAAAGTAAATTAATGATATAAAATTCAATTCCATTCAATGAAGCTAAAATGCTAGTTCTAATTATATAGTTAAAACCCTACAAAAAACAAATTCTAATACATGTCCACACTATTTTATTGCAGACAGTAGAACCTGGAGATAAAATATTGCTGATACCCAAATTTTTTTTTGGCTGAATTAGAAAGCAACAGAATGCATTCTGAAAAAAGGAGTGACATAGACTATCTTCTTTGGCTGTCTTCCTTCTTTGCCTCTAGCACACCTGTGACCTAGTTCAGCCAATTTACTATTATTTCCTCTCCCTTCCCCCACTTCTTGTTCTGGGAATAGGAGTCAAGCACTGCCATTCCTGGAAGGGACAAGTCAATTGCTTGTCCTATGACTCTAATATCCAAGTGACTTCCCAGAACAAGACACTGCTCCTTGACCCCTCCTGGATCTGCTGGTGATTCTTTGGATATGAACACCATGCCTCATTTGCAGTCTTATCCTAGAACTTCCCTTAGCTTCCAGGGTCTCCATACACTGAAACATCCACTTGCAATGCAAGTCATTTTTTACATTGATGATTTCCTCCAGAAGCCACCATTCTGCTGAAGGACACAGGTTGGCCAATAACTTTTCTCCTGCCTGACCTTTTAACTTTGTAGCTTCTCCTCCAATTCCCCAGCTTCTCAGCTACCTTCTATTTATCTGCTTTCCCCATTAGAATATACGTTTGTTGAGGGTTGAGACTTTTTTTAGCTTCTATTTATATCCCCAGAATTGAACTCAGTGATGGACATATTGTAAGCAATTAATAAATGCTTGTTGCTTGGCCTTGTCCTGGCTGTGTAAATGCGTTCAGTCGCTTTTCAGTTGTGTTCAACACTTTCCCCAAATGAGTTTTTCTTGGCAAAGAAACTGGAGTGGTTTATCATTTCCTTTACTAGCTCATTTTATAGATGAGGAAACTGAAGCAAACAGGGTTAAGTGACTTGTCCAGGGTCAGGTTTGGCTAGTAAGTGTCTGCACTTAGGTTTGAACTCAGGAAGATGAGTCTTCCTGACAGAAGGCCAAATACATTATCCACTGCACAATTCATTATATATTCTCTTCCCCTTTTGAAATGTAGTATTCTAGAGTTCTGAATAAATTGAAGTCACCTGGCCTAGATGACTTTATATAGTTTACAAATACAGCATTAACATGTTTATATAAAGATGAGAGAGATGAGACAGAAATTTCCACAAGAGCAGAGAAAAACATTTTAATGTTTCTTCTGATGGTCCTGTTTACCAACATGTGATGACAAAATTCCGGGAAAAGTAACTGAGACAGTCTAATTTTTTACTATGGGATTTAATCTGTATGATTCATTGTATTTTATATCTACCCTTGGGGCAAATACTTGATTTGAAGGTCTAACCTTAATTTTTTTTAACACTTATTTTTATCTTTGACATATTTTCTTTCTTGTTTCTGAAAACTCTGACATTATTTTACCTGGCATGTCCTTAAATATAACTTATTTTTTATCTTTAATGCTAAGAGAATTTTTTCCTTTGCTTTTAAAATTCTACAGTGAGATCTAACCTAGGGAAACACAAAGAAGTTCAGCATAGACAGACTTTAAATTGTAGGTTGGCAATCTAAATATGACATATATATTCACTGATCAATGTGACATATATATTCACTGGAGAAGCTAGATCATATCTAAACTCATTCTTCAGGCAGATAAAATTAGAAGAAACTGTAGCTAAAGAGAAGAGCAGCTATTAGGTATTCATTGGATGAGAGAGAAGGGAGCAGAATTAGTTTTACTATACACCCAAAGGAAATGAGACATTATTCCAAAGCATATTTGATCACTTCCTGTTATAACACTCATTTTAAGTCTTTGCAAAAAGACCATAATGAAAATGACTGCAGTTTATGCACCAATCTTTTTGCAGCGAAAAAAGTAGAGAAATTCCATGAAGAAATAAAATAGGACTCTTTAAATTATATCTCTGATAAAAGATGGCTTCAATATAAAGGTGGAAGTAAGTGAAAAAGGTGAGAAAATCATCAGCAAGTATGGTTTGGGAAGAAACAATGAGAAATGCCAAAAACTTACAAAAACCCAGACTTGTGCTTTTAATTCATGAGTTCTTAATTGGAAGATACTAGACAAAGTGGGTACTATGTGACATCATACACATACAGTTGAAATTAATTCTATATTTTTAACATAAAAGGAAAAGATTCATTATTAATGAATTGACTCCCCATCAGTCTTTGGGTAAACAATAAATGATCATTAGACAGCTAAGTTGTGGAGATTTTTTTTTTTACATAAGGTTTAGACTGAATGGCCTTTGGGGTCTCTTCCAAGTAATATTCTGCATGATTTCTGTATCTGAATGGCTATTTTTTAATCTTTGTATTCCTGACACCCAGCAAAATACTTTGCACACAGTAGGCTTGTAATAAATGCTTGTTAAATAGACAAGCAAATGAAGTGAACTGCATTATAAATTGGCATTCTTTGCCATTGTCATCATAAGACTTTGAGGGAATAAATCAAAAGTCGATCCTTTTCCAGATTAAAGAGACCCATTTAAGGCTCTCAGTGTCTTTGACAACTGCTGAAAATGACTAGCCTGACTTTACTTAATATGAAAATGACTCTACAAAAATAAAAAAATACTATTTTAGCTGTAACTTAAACCTTGCCTCAATGATGATATAGGAAGTGAGGTTTATGGAACCTTGAGAAATCAGTCAGATCAATTTCTTACCATAGGAGGTTTAACCTGAGAGATTTTCTTTTGTACTTGGAGAATTTTGTCAAGAATTAGTTATTTGGAAAACAGATTTGCCTATTGTAATGGGGATAGTATGGAAAGAGCCTAGCTCAGGTACATGGTGTGCTAAATCAGATGTGCTATTCTTATCTCTGAAACATAAAATATAATGAGGAACCAGAAAGAGCTGGAGGATACCTGTTAGGTTTGTACCAATTAACACATCATAAGTGTGGTTGCTTCTTTCTGCTTCTGCTTTGGACTAAACCTACAATTAAGAAATAAACTAGAAGTGATCTAAGTTACTTGGAAGCAATTTTTCAGTGTGGGTGGAATGCTGGATGTGGAGTAAGGAAGATTTGGGTTTATATCTTTTAAGCTATGTGATCTTGGACAAGTGGTATCTCAGTTTCCTAATCTGAAAAATGAGGAATTTGGACCAGATAATCTCTCAGATTCTCTTCTAGGTCTAAATCCTTATTAACCTGTGATTTCTTTTGTGCAAACTGTCTATACTACATTTTAGCTACAAACATGGTTTTGGTTGCTGTGGCCTCTTAAAGCAATCAGCCAGGGTCAATTCTAGCTAACTGTCCCTGTCTTTTCTTTCAGTGGGAAATTGGGTCAGATGGCTCACTTTCTGGACTACTTTGGAAATTGAAGTGCTAGACCAGGAGGGAAGGGAATTACAAAAGAAACTTAAGAGTAAGGTAGATATTTAATTAAAGTTTCACCTGGGCTTAAAGACCTTCCCAGAGAACGCTACAAGTGATGTGCTTATTAGTGGTGAAGTCAGTTACCTTTAGGATCTATTTTGACCTAGTTTAACTTCTCAATTTGGTACTTAAAATTCTTTACAACCTGGCCCTTTACACATTATTCTCTTCCTTGCACTTTACAAAACTGACCTAATTCCTATTTCTCACATATCTATTCCTTATTCCATCTAGATGTCTTTGCAATGGCTAACCCTATGCCAGAATGGCCTCTCATTTCCATTTCTTTAAATCCTTAGATTTCTTTACAACTCAACTCAAGCACCACCTTATGCTGAAGACCTTTATACTGATTTTAACTGTCCTCCTAGTGGCTTCTCCACTAAAATTACCTTGTATGTACTCTCTATATGTCTTGAATAATGGATAGACAGCTAAGAGAGACCTGTGTGTTAATTTCCACCAAGACACTTACTGGGGAAGAAGGTAGAAACCAGTGATTTTACTACCAATAAAATCATAGGCTCAGTCCCTATCCCAACATGATGTTCAGTCACTTCAGTAGTATCTGACTTTGTGACCCCATTTGGAGTTTCTTTTTTTTTTCCCAAATGCTTTATTAACTTCTGTTTTACTTCTTTCATTTCCGCCAGATTTTGGGTTGCAAATTTTCTCCCCATTTTTCCCCTATCCACCTCCCCAAAATAGCAGTCCCCCAAGATACCCCCTCTTATTCCCCAATTACATGTAAAATAGTATTAATAGTAGTATATATATATATATATACACATATATATTTTACCATTTGGTTTTAAAACTCTGAATTCCAAATTCATTCCCTTCCTCCCTTGTCACCCACCCTTACTGGGAAGATAAGCAATTCAATATAGGTTATACATGTGTAGCTAATGCAAAACATTACCATAGTAGATATATTGTAGAAGACTGACTATATTTCCCTCCCTCCTATCCCATCTCCCACTTGTTCTATTCTCTACTTTGGTCCTGCCCCTTTTCAAAAGTGTGTGCTTCCAACTTCCCTCCCACCCAGCTTGCCCTCCCTTCCATCATCCCCCCTCTCGTGCCCTTCCCCCCTACTCTCCTGTAGGGTAAGATACCCTATTTCATGTGTATGTCATTCCCTCCCAGAGCCAAATTCAATGATTATAAGGTTGACTCATTCCCTTATGCTTTCCTGTTCTTCCCCTCCATTGTACCCATTTTCTCTTACCTCTTCTATATGAGATAGTTTGCCCTATTCTGTCTCTCCCCATCTCCTCTCATTATATTCCTCTCTCACCTCTTGATTTCACCTTTAAAGTATACACATACATACATACACACACATTCACACATGTATTCTTATGCCTATATACCCTCTGATATATATATATATATATATGCACATATATATTTCTATTCCCTTCAACTATTTTCATATTGAGAAAAGTTTTATTAGTTACAATTATCATTTTTCCATGTAGGAATGTAAATAGTTCAACTTTGATAAGTTCCTTATGATTTCTTTTCCCTGTTTACCTTCTCATGCTTTTCTTGCTTCTTATATCTGAATGTCAAATTTTCTACTCAAGTCTGTTTTTTTCTTTAAGAATTCTTGAAAGTCCACTAATCCAGTGAATGATCATATTTTCCCCTAAAACATGATACTCAGTTTTGCTGGGCAGGTGATTCTTGGTTTTAAAACTAGCTCCTTTGACCTCCAGACTATCATATTTCCAGGTCCCTCAATCCTTCAGTGTAGAAGCTGCCAGATCCTGTGTTATCCTGATTGTGTTTCCACAATATTCCAATTGTTTCTTCCTGGCTGCTTGTAATATTCTCTCCTTGATCTGGGAATTCCAGAACCTGGCTATAATATTCCTAGGAATTTTCTTTTTGAGATCTTTTTCAGGAGGTGATCAGTAGATTCTTTCAAGCTCTATTTTGCCCTCTGGTTCTAAAACATCAGGGCAATTTTCCTTGAGAATTTCTTGCAGGATGATTTCTAGGTTTTTTTCTTTGATCATGGTTTTCAGGTAGTCCAATAATTTTTAAATTATCTCTCCTGGATCTATTTTCCACGTCAGTGGTTTTTCCCATGAAATATTTCACATTGCCTTCTATTCTTTCATTTGTTTGAATCTGTTTAACAACATCTTGATTTCTCATAAAGTCACTAGCTTCCATTTGCTCCAGTCTAATTCTGAAGGAATGATTCTCCTCAATGAGCTTTTGAGGTTCTTTTTCCATCTGGCAAATTCGGGTTTTTAAGGCATTCTTCTCTTCATTGCCTTTTTGAACCTCATTTGCCATTTGAGTTAGTCTATTTTTAAAGGTGTTATTTTTCTCAGTCAGGCTGTTGACCCTCATTTTATACTTTTCTTGCATCTTTCTCATTTCTCTTCCCAATTTTTCCCCCACTTCTCTTATCTGCTTCTTAAGGTCCTCTATGACCTGTAGCCAGCTTGTATTTTCATTTGGGGCTTTTGGTGCAGGATTTCTGACCTCACAGTCCTCCTCCTGTCCTCAACAGAAGGTTAGCTTCTCTGTGTCATTTTGTGGGTTCTGTAGCTCCAAAGTTTGTTCAGAGTCCTCTTTTACATGGATTGGTGAAAGTGGAAGCTAGAGCCTCGGCAAAGTCCTGTTTCTACTCCACCATCTTGACCTGGAGTTTTCTTAGCAAAGGTATGAGTGGCTTACCATTTTCTTCCCCAGTTCACTTTACAGATGAGGAAACTGAGGCAAACAGGGTTAAGAGACTTATCCAGGGTTACACAGCTACTAAGTGTCTGGGGCCAGATTTGAACTCATATTTTCCTGACTCCACTCTGCCACCTCGTTGTTCACTGGAAGATATAAATACCTACTCAAAAGACTGATCTATCTACATATGAAGACTGGCTTTTAGGTTAGAGGGCTGGACAACAAGGAAGCTCTATCTTCTGTCTTGGGCTAAGTAAAGGTAGTTGGTAGGCATGGTCAAGAGCATAGGAATTAATATTAGTAGTTTTTAGTCCCATGGGCTGCTTTTGGGAAATGGACTTCAGGACATCTTCTACTCTTGATTAAGATAGCGCAAGCTAGTTTCCACTTGATTTGGTCAGTACCACACACTGGAGAGATAAAGAGAAAGTTTTTCCCCTTCCTTCACCAAGATCTACTTGCTATAGAAAGGTAGATAGTAGTTCTTAGGACTTTAATGGGTACCTTTATCAGTAGCAGGGAGAAGTAATAAGAGTGTTAGGGGCTTGATTCAGGAAGCTAAGATCCTGGGGCTCTTTCCCTTGGCCCTGTCTATGGATATACTGTGCTTCCATACCGGAGAAGCTAAGGTTATTCCACAGAAGGAAAGGCTGTAATTTGAGGCTGTAATTTGAGGAAAGTTCTCAGTTCCCTTTCTCTGTCCATTCTCCCCTCCCCCCCACACACACCCTAACAACCCTATCTAGCAGGGAGATAGAAGGTAGTAGTTGGAAGTAAGAGATATAATATACCAGTTCTAGGTCAGCAACCACTCTGAGGCTACAGATTTACCTGTCAGTCTGACTCCTAAGACAGTAGCCTTACTTTAATTCTCTCTGTTTCCAGGTAGTTCTCTAGAATTTATATTGTGTTCTCATTTATGCTTCTTCTCTGATAATTACTGGTGGGACAGTGAAGGTTTTGAGAGGAATTTTATGACTGGTGGAGATGGCTTCCTGACTTTAATAATAACGCTCAGTCATCTTGTGCAGAAATCTTTAATACCTGCTTGTGGTATAAGAGAAAAAAGGACACTATAAACCTCAACTTCATTATTAAGTGGGCAGAAAGATATAATTCCTGTTTTGTCTTCCGTTTTCCCAGTTTTTGTCTAAGAAAAACTATAAAACAAACAGTGCCCAGTCTTGAACCCCGTAAAGCCAATGACAGACTAGCAGTAAGAGAGTCTCTCTTTTCTGAATCACAACAAAATGCTTCCAAAGTCAGTGACTGATCTGACGTAAACCAGCATGACTATATGTATACAATAAGAACCTCTGAGAAATGCTTTGCATTCAGAAGTCCACTTGCCTAAAAAAGAGACATTTTTTTTGAATGTTCAAACTAATGCTTGTCCCTAACTTGGTTTGTATAAAGTAAAGCCTTTTATTGACTTGTATTCTAATTTGTAAATAATGTTTTTTTTCCTTCAGCAACAATTTACCCATATTTATTTATTTTACTCTAAAGATCATTTTCCTTGGGCAGAAACAAAGATGTAAAATAGCTCAAGTACTTCCACTTTCTCCATCAAGTATTTGCTTTCCCAATTCTAGTTTTTCTAGTCTAGAGAATAAACAAACAAAAAAACCCAACCCCTTTTATATTGTTTTTAGCAGCTTCCCTTTGAGCACTTAGTCTTGGATGCATATTATTCTTAACGGTTTTATTATTCTCTTGTTATGTACTTCTGATTTTATCTTTTTTTTCTATGTCCTTTATTAGTCTGAAACCACTTATTATGTTGTGAAGTCATACCACTCTCTTCTGATGTTTTATTTTGTTATTTCTGACTGGGATAATCTCCAATAGCACAATTTTTAATAATGTCTCGTTTTTTTTCTGGAATCATCTTGTCTTTTAGAACTGTTAGCCTTAACAGTATAACTTATTTATTCTCTAATTTCTTGAATACTGCTTCCCTAAAATCCTTTTTTTGACTGTTACTTTAAGATGAGGATGTTGTTTCCTCTAATTCTTACTATTTCTACTTCAAAAAATTCCTTGTTTTTAAAACAGAATTACATAAACAATAACAATTTTTCTCATCATGTTCTTTACCTTCTGAAAAAAAAAGGATTAAGTAGGAGGAAAGCAGAATAAAATGTCTTTAAATATAAATGTGATAAAAAATTATAATTCTGAACAATCAGAAAACTGGTGCCAAGTTAATAAAAATGAAGCAATAATAGAATGTATCAGTTTTATCAGTGAATTCTTCTACCTAAGCAGCATATGGAACACTAATTAATATGAAAATTTCAAGTTATATCACAATGCCATCCCATCCTTTGGGAGGTTGGCAGATAGAAGTGGGGTATAAATATGGCACCAAATTCCAACCAAACCAAAGTAGGAAAAATTAATGATAATAATTCCATTTTTAACATGGCTGCAAAAAAAAAAAGTGTTACACCTCAGATTTTGAGAGCAATTTCAAAAACATTACTTATACCTTGCTAAAGAATACAATTACCAATACAAGGTTTTGGTACATATTGAACCCACCAGTACCAATACTATTGCAATTCAATTTCACATGTGAGGAGAATTAGATGATAGCAGATAGCTTACCTAGCCTTTACATGGCAAACTGAGGTAAAAATGCTATAAACAAGGAGGTCAAGAACAATTTCTCCTTGAAATAACATAGTAGAATTAAGGACTGGTAGTGAGTAGAAACATATAGACCAATCTGATGAATAGCAGTAAGAATGAAATGGGAATGAGTCTAAGAGACAAAATCATGACAAGAAATAGCCTTTGGAAACAGCAGTTGAAATTCAAAGAATTTTCATGTATGTTTGTTGCAGAGGTCTGCTTAATAATTTTTTTTTTTAAAGCAATTGGGGTTAAGTAACTTGCTCAAGGTTACATGGCTAGTCATTTGATTTATGCGTGGGTGCTCATTTTCTGAGGCCAGATCTGATCTCAGGTCATCCAAACTCCGAGGCCGGCGCTCTTACTCACTGCGCCACCTAGCCGCCCCTTTAGGGCAATTGGGGTTAAGTAACTTGCCCAAGGTTACACGGCTAGGTTTTTTTGTTTATGCGGATTAAGTGTCAGAGGCTGGCTCCGAACTCAGGTCCTTCTGATTCCAGGGCCGGTGCTCTATTCACTGCGCCACCTAGCCGCCCCTGCTTAATAATTTTATACTTTCCACCAAACCATAATTTTATTTGTAAATAAAAACTGCATTTGTAGGCATCACCTTTTCATTCTGTGGGCTGTTTTCTTCCTGATTGTACCAGAATGGATTTAGTCCCTGGATCTAAAGAGAAAGATCCTTCCTTTTTCCCTCTCCAGATGGAGAGGTGGCAGATATATGGGTGGGTCTAGAATGGCTCACCTCTTGAACTGACCTTGCAGCTTTTGATTACAGGCTTTACTCATGAACTCCTACAGTTTTTCAGACATTAGATGAGCTATAACACTGAGAGACAAAGTAAATTTAATGAATAAGAACTAATATTCTGAATAAAAGGAACCATGGCATAGAGGTTTTGTATTGCAATCGAGAGGCCCTAGTTTCAAGTCCTATTTCTAACACTAGCTATGTGCCTTTAGGTAAGCTGGGTAACCTCCAATGGCCCTAGACAATCCTTTAATTGTTAAGTTAGATATTAAGATGAGTTGCTGAATTAGTGACAAGTACAGCCTAGGACAGTTACCTTCTAGTCCATTAGTTAGTTATTAGATAGTTTATTGTATGAAATACTATACAAGAGGCCCAGGGTGAAGGTTAATCTGGTCACTGTGAGACTAATTAGTAAGAGAGTTAAGAATTTAAATGAACATGAATAAACTTTTGCACCTTGAATTCCATGAAGGAGCTCATGATCACCTATTCAGAAGAGAATTTCTCAAAGTATAGTAAACACCACGAAAAGCAGGCTCCTCTACAAGAAAAGGTCCTTTGATAGTCATAGGATGAATCAGACTACACTTTTCCTTTTCTCTTTTGCTCCTTCAACCAATTATAATGTTCAAAGATCCCAAAAGTAGGTGTTTTTGAGTGAGGTAATATAATAGTTGGTTTGCCCAACAATTACCATCAAAGAAAGCCCTCCCCATCTTGCAAGAGAGGGAACATCACTACAACATGTTAGAAATGAGACTTTACTTTGGAATTGTCACATTACAATGAGGGAGCTGCTACCACTGGCACCTTAATATGGATGTAGACAGAGATTTGTACAACCCATAGCGAGGATTCCTCAGAGCATTAGAGATTACACTTTAATAAGTCTCATTTGGACATGTAAATCTTAAACATAGGATTTTCCCCCCTTCCCTAACATTTTTATGGTATATTAAACTGATGTAACTACAATTTGTTCAATTCTCCAGTTAAAGATTTTGTTTCCAGGTTTTCATTACCATAAATTCTAGTTCTCCATTTCTGATCTGCAGCTCTGCTTGGTTTGGACTCCAAGAAACAGGATGACCAACACACCCACTCTAGGTTTCCAATTTTCCACTTGTGTGCAGTCATCCCTCATTAAATTGTAAGCTCCTTGAGGACAGGGAAAATATTTTTCTTATTTGTATCCCCAGTGCTTATTAGCACAGTTCCTGGAACATAGTAGGGGATTAATAAATATTTATTGAATTGAAATGGAATAAATCATACTGATAAGAATATTTTAGTATACATAAGACTTTTAATTTTTGCTTTTCAATTTTTGGTAGTTTATTCCTAATAGTTTATCAAAGCTTATTAATAATATAATAACATTTCCTGAAAAATTCCAAATTATTTTCTAGAATGGCAGGATCAATTCATCCCACCAACAAGGTATCATTTTGTGGACATGTTCACAGCTTCTCCAACACTGAATATTCCTGAAAGGACAACTGAAAAACAATTTTCCCATTTCATAGAATTTTGTTTTTTCCAATTACGTGTAAAGATAGTTTTCAATATTCACTTTTATAAGACTCTGAGTTCCAGTTTTTTTTCTCCATCCCTTCCTCCCCTCCCCAAGATGGCAAACAATCTGATACAGATTATACATGTGCCATTATATTAAACATATTTCAGCATTAGTCATGCGAAGAAAAAAGAATCATAACTAAAGGGGAAAATGATGAGAAAGAGAGAAGAAGAAAAAAGAAGAAAAAGAAGAAAAGAGAGAAAACAGTGTGCTTTGATCTGCATTCAGACACCATAATTCTTTCTCTGGATATTGATAGCATTTTCCAGCACGAGTCTCTTGGAATTGTCTTAGACCACTGTATTGCTAAGTCTATCAAAGGTGGTCACAGCACAGTGTTGCTGGTACTATGTACAATGTTCTTCTCATTCTGCTCACTTCACTCAGTATCAGTTCATGTCAGTTTTTCCATGTTTTTCTGAAATCCATCTGCTCATCATTTCTTATACTACAATAAATATTCCATTACATTCGTAGAATACAACATGCTCAGCCATCCCCCCCCCCCGCCAACTGATAGGCATCCCCTCAGTTTCCAATTCTTTGCAGCCACAAAAAGTTGCTATAAATATTTTTGTATACGTGGGTCCTGAAAGGACAACTTTTTCAAGAAATGTAACAATGATAGAAAACAAAGTGATGGGACAGCAGAGAGGATAAGGGTAAGATCTTTATTTTTTTTCTTTTAAAAAGACGGGCAGTGGGGCAGCTAGGTGGTGCAGTGAGTAGAGCACTGACCCTGGAGTCAGGAGGACCTGAGTTCAAATTCTGCCTCAGACACTTAACACAAAAACTAGCTGTGTGACCTTGGGCAAGTCACTTAACCCAAATTGCCCTCCCCAACCCCTCCCAAAAAAGCAAAAAATAAATAAATAAAAAGACTGGGGAATCCTAAACATGGTTTGAGGAAGATAAGCAAGATCAGCGACTGAGGAATAAAGTATAAATATATGGTGGTGGGGTCAAAGAGAAAAGCTGAAGCAAGACTGTAGAGGATGAAGGAATAAATAGGTTCGAGGACACAAGTAGGAAGATTGGGTATCTTTAACTATGTGATGAGACGTTAGACTGATATAAGGATTGTTCAAAGATAATAATGACTTCCCTAATAATGCTGGCAATGCGTGTCACTCAGAAGCATTTACTAAGCTTTAACTATATGCAAGGCCTGTAGGGAAAGCTGGAAAGACAAATATTAAAAATAATTGTAAAAATTTAGGAAAGATGTAGAGAGTGATAGATGAAAATAATAATGATGGGAAAATGATACAAGCAGAATGCACAATTCTGAAACAATGATACTGCAAAGGCAAAATGAAAACCACTCTATCTCATGCATAAAGGCTATAAATTAATCCTACATCATTTTCTTCAAATGTAAACCTAATTCTTCATTTATTCATTAAATATTTATTACATTGAACCATGTTCAAGGTACCATGCTAGGAATCAGGATATAAATTTCAAATAGAAAACAGTCTGCCCAAAAGGAGTTTACACCCTAATGGAGAGATACAACATTTACATAGATGAGCATGTGAAAGATCATTTGAGAATGGAAATAACACTAACAATTGGGGGTGATAGTACAAGAAAGGCAATACATAGGAGAAACTCATGAGATAGGTCTTAAAGCAAGTCAAAATGTTGTAGTAGAAAGAATTCACATGACTTAGCAACTTATTAAATATGCAGAGGAGATAAAAAAAAATGAACACTTGAAGATAGCACCAAGGCTGAGAACCTAGGTGACAGGGAAGGATAGTGGTAACCTCAGTATATCAAAAAAAAAAAAATTTATGTCCTAGATTTTCATTAAAAAGAAAAAAGTTTCATTTATTTCATTAAATATTTCCCAATTACATGTAAAAACATTTTAACAGTCATTTAAAAATATTTAAGTTCCAACTTCTCTCCCTCCTTAACACAATAACCCCTTCTTTGAGAAGGTAAACAATTTAATATCAATTACGTATGTGAACTCAATGTAAAACAGATTTTGCAATCAGTCACACTACAAAAGAAAGCACAAACAAAATAAAATGATGGAAGTGGAAAAAAAGTATTCTTCATTCTGCATTCACAGTTCATCAGTTGTCTCTTTGGAGGGGATAGCATCTTTCATCATGGGTCCTCTATAATTCTCTTTGTTGTATTGATCAGAGTAGCTACATTTTTCATCTCATGATCATCCTTATGATATCACTGTTACTGTGTACAATTTTCTCTTGTTTCTGCTCACTTCACTCAGTATCAGTTTATATAAGTCTTCCCAGGTTTTTCTGAAACCATCCTGGCCATCATTTCTTCTAGTAAAAATGATATTCCATCACAACTATATGCCACTAATTGTTCAGACATTAAACAACTGATGGGTATCCCCTGAATTTCCAATTATTTATCACCACAAAAAGAACTGCTATAAATATTTTTGTACAAATACATCCTTCTTCCTTTTCTTTGATCTCTTTGGGAAAGAGACCTACTATGAGCATTGCTGGTTAAAGGGTATGCCCAGGTTTATGGCACTTTGGGCATACTTCCAAACTTTTCTCATGTTTACAACTTGATCAGCAGTGCCTTAGTATCCCAATTTTTCCACATTCCCTTCAAAATCCGTCATTTTCATTTTTTTGAATGTTTATCTTTTTTTATTTTTTTAACCAATGCCTGGGGTGGTGGAGCTGCTGCATCTACTCCTGCATAGCGGCCTCCAGAGCTCCTGGCCTGCAGACTGTAGGGGACCAAGCAACCATTCATAGGGCAATTCCTCTTGCTTTGACCTACTTGGATTTGGATTGTGGTCTTCAATGCTGTTTCTAGGGTGTGTGGCCAGTGTGCCGGAGCTTGTGGGGACTGCAGAGAGAGCACCCTTCTAATAGCTCTGGCAGCAGCAGAAACTCCAGTATTTGGGACAAAGTTCTCTGCATTCTGAAAGCAGAGGTCTACTCTGAGAAAGAACTCAAAAGTCAAGTAATTGACTGGCAGTGTGAGCAAGCAGATGAAACGCAATCCGACCATAGATTCTTTTGGGGGGATAAAAAGGACCAAAGCATAGAATGGGAGTAAGACAACGAAGTCAGAATTCCTGCATCAAAATCTTTCAAGAAAAATATGAATTGGTTTCAGGCCATGGAGGAACTCAAGAAGACTTTTGAAAATCAGGTAAGAGAAGGAGAGGAAAAATTGGGAAGAGAAATGAAAATGTAGCAAGAAAAATCATGAAAATCCAGTCAACAACTTGACTGAAGAAAATAACACTTTAAAAAACAGACTAACTCAAATGGCAAAAGAGGGCCAAAAAGCCAATGAGGAGAATACCTTAAAAAGCCAAATTTGCCAGAAGGAAAAGGAATTTCAAAAACTCACTGAAGAGAATAATTCCTTCAAAATTAGATTAGAGCAAATGGAAGCTAATGACTTTGTAAGTCATTCTCTTGCTGTTAGGCCTTTGGACAGATTGTCTCCCATGCCTGGAATGTACTTCTTCCTTCTCTAGGTCCATTTAAGTTTCAGCTAAGGTGCCATCTCTGTACTAAAATCTTTCCTGATTCCCCCTAGTATATATACTCTCTCTTTCTCCAAGTTATTTTCTTTTTTTTTTTAAACAAATGCTTTATTAACTTCTGTTTTACATCATTCATTTCCACCAGATTTTGAGTTACAATCATTTTCCCCCCATTATTCCCCTAACCAACCTCCCTGAATAGCAGTCCCACAAGATGTCGCTTCCTCCAATCTGCTCTCTCCCATACCTTCTCCCATACCCCCATCGACTTTTCCATTAGAGGAAGGTGAATCTTTGTGTCCCAATGCCTGCACACCTTATCTCCCTATTACAAGCAAAAGAGTATTAATAATAGTATTTATATATATTTGAAACATTTAATGTTACGACCTCAAATTTCAGATCCATTTCCTTCCTCCCTTGTCACCCATTCCCTCTTGGGAGATAAGTAATTCAGTATATGTTGTGCATGTCTAGCTATGCGAAATATTATCATAGTAGATATATTGTACAAGGCTGCTTATAATTCCCTCCCACTCATCCCACCCCCCACCTGGTCCATTCCCTACATGATCCTGTCCCTCTTCTATAGTGGGTACTTCTAACCTCCCCTCCCCCAAGGATGCCCCCCCCATCAATCATCCCTCCTCTCATCCCCCTTCCCCCTATTCTGCTGCAGGTTGAGATATCCCATTTAGTATGTATGTCATTCTCTCCATGAACCAAATTCAATGAGAATGTGGATTTGCCTTTTTTCCCTTCCTATTCTCCCCCTCCCTTGCAACCACTTCCCCTTGCTTCTTCTACATGAGATATTTTACCCTACCCTGTCTTTCCCCATTTCCTCTTGCCACTTTCCTCTCTCACCTCATAATTTCATCCCTTGAGTATTCTCCCTTCCCAACAAATTCAACCTATGCCCTCTATCCATATACACACACATTCACATATGTATTCATATGACCACACCCCCTTCTTCCATTATTTTCATAGTGAGAAAGATATCATCAGTCACAGTTATTGCTTTTCCATATAGGAATGTAAATAGTTCAACTTTGATAAGTTCCTTTTGATTTCTTTTCCCTGATTACCTTCTCAGGCATCTCTTGCTTCTTGTGTCTGGATGTCAAATTTTCTATTCAACTCTGTTTTTTTCCTCAAGAATGCTTGAAAGTCCCCTATTCCACTTAATGACCATATTTTCCCCTAAAACAAAATACTCAGTTTTGCTGGGTAGGTGACCCTTGGCTTCAATCACA
>WOXC01008433.1:0-181396 GCA_011680675.1 Gymnobelideus leadbeateri | reverse complement strand
GCAGGGATAGGAGGGAAGGAAATACCATCAGTCTTTTATAATATATCTACGATGGAAATGTTTTGCATAGCTACACATGTAAAACCTCTATTGAATGTGTTATCTTCCCAGTAAGGGTGGATGAAAAGGGAAGAAAGCAAATGAATCTGAAATTTAAAGAATTCCCGAGGCAGAGCCAAGATGGTGGAGTAGAAACAGCACGTCCAAACCTATTTGCCCACAGATTACCTCCAAACTATGTAAAAGGGGACTCTGAACAACTTCTGGAGCCCCAGCACCCACAGAACAACACAGAGAAGCTAACCTCCCGCTGAGGACAGCCCAGCAGCCCTGCAGGAAGGAACACTGCAGTGGTCTGGGAGCCAGCAGTGCAGTGCACAAAACGTGGGGACCCGAGCCAAGGTCTGCTGGGGTCACAGTTTTAGCCCCAGGGCAGCATGGCCAGAAGCCAGTTGGAGGGAGCCCAGAACACTAGCAGATGTGGAGATTCTAGAATTATCAACATAAACATGCCTAGGACAAAGTGAGAGGTTAGTGCTCTATGGACTTTGGGACCAGTATTTGGGGAACTCGTTGGCTTCCTCCCCTGGGGACTAGAAGCCACTGAGGAGACACGCCATTTTGTAGTTTACAGAGGCAGCTCCAGCTCCTGGCCTGTGAACTGTAGGGAGATCCAGCAATCAGTCTTGGGGAGTAATCGCTCTTGCCTTATCCTCCCTGGATCTGGATTGTTGTCTGGGGTAGTTGTCGTTGATTGGTTTCCAGCTTGCCAGAAACAGAAGTTGCCCCCCCCCCCACATGTTTCAGACGAAATTTCCCCTATCTGGCCGCAAAGCCATAGTGTGGCAAAAAGCTCAAAAGTAAAGTAAGTGGCAACATGCCAAGGCAAAGGAAACAAATTAAACAGAAAAATTCAACCCTAGACTCCTACTTTGAGGGCAAAGAGGGTCGAAGCATAGAGCGGGAAGTGGACCACGAGGTCAGAAGTCCTGCTCCAAAAGCCCCAGGGGAAAACATGAGTGGGTTGCAGGCCATAGAGGACTTTAAGAAGGACTTTAAAAATCAAATAAGAGGGGTGGCTAGGTGGTGCAGTGAGTAGAGAATCAGCATTGGAGTCAGAAGGACCTGAGTTCAGTTCCAGCCTCAGACACTTAACACACACACAAACAAAGAAACAAAAACCTAGCCTGTGACCTTAGGCAAGTTAATTAACCCCAATTGCCCTCCAAAAAATAAAAAAAAATCAAACAAGAGAAGTGGAGGAAAAATTGGGAAAAGAAATGAGAAGGATGCAGGAAAAGTATGAAATGAGGGTCAACAGCCTGACTGAGGAAAACAACACCTTAAAAAATAGACTAACTCAAATGGCAAAGGAGGCCCAAAAGGGCAATGAGGAGAAGAATGCCTTAAAAAGTCAAATTTGCCAGATGGCAAAAGAATCTCAAAAGTTCACTGAGGAGATTCATTCCTTCAGAGTTAGACTGGAGCAAATGGAAGCTAATGACTTTATGAGAAATCAAGATGCTGATAAGCAGATCCAAACAAACGAAAGATTAGAAAGCAATGTGAAATATCTCATGGGAAAAACCACTGACCTGTAAAATAGATCCAGGAGAGACAATTTAAAAATTATTAGACTACCCGAAAGCCATGATCAAAGAAAGAACCTAGAAATCACCCTTCAAGAAATTCTCAAGGAAAATTGCCCTGATATTTTAGATCCAGAGGGCAAAATAGAGGTTGAAAGAATCCACCCATGACCTCCTGAAAAAAATCCCAAAAAGAAAACTGCCAGGAATATTATAGCCAGGTTCCAGAATCCCCAGATCAAGGAGAAAATACTCCAAGCAGCCAGGAAGAAGCAATTTCAATTTTGTGGAAACACAATCAGAATATCCCAGGACCTGGCAGCTTCTACACTGAGGGATTGAAGGGCATGGAATATGATATTCCAGAGGGCAAAAGAGCTGGGAATGAACCCAAGGGTGACCTACCCAGCAAAACTAAGTATTTTGTTTCAGAGGAAAATATGGTCATTCAGTGGAATAGAAGACTTTCAAGCATTCTTGAGGAAAAACCAGAATTGAATAGAAAATTTGACATCCAGACACAAGAAGGAAGAGATGCCTGAGAAGGTAATCAGGGGAAAGAAATCGAAAGGAACTTATCAAAGTTGAACTACTTACATTCCTATATGGAAAAGCAATAACTGTGATTGATGATATCTTTCTCACTATGAAAATAATGGGAGAAGGTTGTGTGGTCATATGGATGTATATGTGAATGTGTGTGTATATGGTTACAGTTATATATGGATAGAGGGGATAGGTTGAATTTGTTAGGAAGGGAGATTACTCAAGGGATGGAATTATGAGGTGAGAGAGGAAAGTGGCAAGAGGAGATGGGGAGAGACAGGGTAGGGTAAACTATCTCATATAGAAGAAGCAAGGGGACGTGGTTGCAAGGGAGGGGGAGAATAGGAAGGCAAAAAAAGGCAAAACCACATTCTCATTGAATTTGGTTCAGGGAGAGAATGACATACATACTAAATGGGATATCTCAACAGGCAGCAGAATAGGGGGAAGGGGCATGAGAGGAGGGATGATGGATGGCAGGGCATCCTTGGGGGCAGTGGAGGTTGGAAGTACCCACTATAGAAGAGGGACAGGATCATGAAGGGAATGGACCAGGTGGGGGGTGGGATGAGTGGGAGGGAATTATAAGCAGCCTTGTACAATATATCTACTATGATAATGTTTTGCATAGCTAGACATGTACAATACATACTGAATTACTTATCTCCCCAGAGGGAATGGGTGACAAGGGAGGAAGGAAATGGATCTGAAATTCGAGGTCTTAACATTAAATGTCTCAAATATATATATAAATACTATTATTAATACTCTTTTGCTTATAATTGGGAGATAAGATGTGCAGGCATTGGGATGCAAAGATTCACCTTCCTCTAATGGAAAAGTCGAAGGGGGTATGGGAGAATGTATGGGAGAGAGCAGATTGGAGGAAGTGATATCTTGTGGGACTGCTATTCTGGGAGGTTGGGTAGGTGAATAACAAGGGGAAAATGATTGTAACTCAAAATCTGGCGGAAATGAATGACGTAAAACAGAAGTTAATAAAGCATTTGTTTAAAAAAAAAAAACAGAAAAAAAAAGAATGCATTAAAGTCCTCTATTCAACTGAATAAACATATTTTCTCCGGAAACAAGATACTCGGTTTTTCTGGGTAGGTGATTCTTGGTTTTAATCTCAACTCCTGTGGCAATATGGTACAAGCTGCACCTGCTCCTCAGTGGCTTCTCACCCCTAGGGGAAGAAGCTGATACACCCTCCCAACCAGTCCCAAAGTCCATAGGCCACTGACCTCTCACTTTTTAGTGGGCATCTAAGTGTTGGTAATTCTGGAAACACCACAGCTGCTGGTGTTCTGGGGTCAGTCTAGCTGGCTGCTGGTTTGGCCTCCCTGGGGCTAAAACCTCTGAATTGTGGTCCTGGGCTTGGCCCCCAGAGAATTGTGCTGGCTGCTCCCTGCAAGGCTACCAGACTGTCCTTCATGGGAGGTTAAGTTCTCTGTGTAATTTTATGGGTTATGGAGCTTCAGAGGTCATTCCAAGTCCCCCTATAACATCATTTTGAAGTGGTGTGTTAGGAGTTTTCTTTTGGGGATCTTTTCAGGAGGTGATTCGGTGAATTCTTTCAACATCTCTTTTACCGTCTGGTTCTAAAACATCAGGGCAATTTTACTGGAGAATTTCATGAAGCATCATTTCTAGTTTCTTTCTTTGATCATGGTTTTCATGTAGTCCAACAATTTTTAAATTATCTCTACTGGATCTATTTTCCAGGTCAGTGGTTTTTCCCATGAGATATTTCTTATTGCCTTCTATTCTTTCATTTGTTTGGATCTCTTTAACAGCACTAGCTTCCCTTTGATATATTCTAAATCCAAAGGAAATATTTTCCTCAGTGAGCCTTTTGAGATTCTTTTACAATCTGGAAAATTTTGCTTTTTAAGGCATTCCTCTCCTCATTGCCTTTTTCGCCCTGTTCTGCCATTTGAGTTTGTCTATTTTTTACGGTGTTATTTTCCTCAGTAAGGCTGTTGACTTTCCTCTAAAAATGTTCTTGCATCATTTTCATTTCTCTTTCCAATTTTTCCTCCACTTCTTATTTGATTTTCAAAATCCTTCTTAAAGTCCTCTATGGCCTGTAAGCAGTTTGTATTTTTATTTGGGACATTTGGTACAGGTGTTCTCGCAGTCTTCCTACTGTTCCATGCTTCGATCATCTTTGTCCCCAAAATAAGAGTCTAACGTTGAATTTTTCTGTTTATTTTGTTTCCTTTTCCTAAGCATGTTGCCACTCAGTGACTTGACTTTTGGGCTTGTTGCCACAGTGGGACTATGCCACCAGCCAGGGGAGCTTCAGTCCCAAATTCTTGGGTTTTCACAGCTGCCAGAAATATTAGTTGGGTGCCCTCCCTGAAGCCCCCACATGTTCTGGCAAGCTAGTCACAAACCCCAAGACCTCCACCCCAAACTGCAATCTAGATCTAAGAAGGTTAAATCAAGAGTGATTACCCCCAAGCCTGATTGCTGGATCCCCCTCCAGTTAGCAGGGCAGGAAATGAAGCTGCGGCATGTGTCCTTGACTGTGCTGAAGCTTCTCAACTGCTTCTTGCCCCCAGCGAAAGAGGCCACACACTCTCCCAACTAATGTATCCCAAAGTCCATACCCCACTAACCTCTCACTTTGTCTGTGGCATCTATGTGTTCATAATACTGGAAACACCACAGTTGCTGGTGCTATGGAGTCTCTCCAGTCAACTTCTGGTCAGGCAGCCCTGGGACTAAAAGCTCAGACTCACACTGGCCTGGGCTTGTTTCCCAGAGTGCTGTGCTGGCTGCTCCCTGCTGGGCTGTTGGGCTTTCCTCAGCTCGAAGTTAGCTTCTCTGTGTCATTTTCTGGGTTCTGGAGCTCCAGAGGTTGTTTAGAGACCCCTTTTAAATGAATTTGGAAATTGTGGGATCCAGAGCTGGAAGAAAGCTACACCATTTTTCCTCCTCCCCTCCAAATATCAACTATTTTTGAAGAAAAACTCAGACTTAAATATAAAATTTGACAGTGAGATAAAAGAAGCAAGAGAAACATTAGAAGGTGAATAGGGAAAAGAAACCATAAGAAACTCATCAAAGTTGAACTATTTACATTCCTACATGGAAAAATGATAATTGTAAGTGATGAAACTTTTCTCATTATGAAAATAGTTGAAGGGAATGTGTATATATGTTTACAGGTATACATAGGCAAAGGGCACAGGACCAATGTTTAGCAAGGGATGATGCTTAAAAGGTGAAATTAAGAGGTGAGAGAGGAATATAATAAGAGGAGATGGTGATAAACAAAATGGGGTAAACTATTTCATAAAAGAGGCAAGAGAAAATGGTTACAATGGAGGGGAAAAAAAGGAAGACAAAAGGGTATGGTTCAACCTCATTGTTATTGTATTTAGCTCAGGGAGGGAACAATATACACACTAAATAGAGTATCTCACCCTACAGAAAGTAGGGGGAAAGGAGATGAGAATGGGGAGTGATGGAAGGGAGTACAGGTGGGGTGGAAGTCAAGTTGGAAGCACCCACATTGAAAAGGGAGAGTACGAAAGTAGAGAATAGAACTAGTGGGAGGTGGAATAGGAGGGACGGAAATATATTCAGTCTTTTACAATATATCTACTATGGTAATATTTTGCATTACCTACATATGTGCAACCTATATTGAATTGCTTATCTTCCCAGTAAGGATGGGTGACAAGGGAGGAAGCGAATGAATCTGGAATTCAAAGTTTTAATACCAAATGTTATATATATATATATATACACACACACACACACACACACACATAATATTATCAATACAATTTTACATGTAATTGGGAAATAAGATATACAGACACAGGGCCATAGAGATCCACCATGCTGTACTGGAACAGTTGATGGGGCTATTGGGGAAGATATGGGAGAGAGCAGTATGGAGTAGGGGATATCCTGTGGGACCACTATTTTGGGGCAATGGGTAGGGGTAAAGTGGGGACAAAATTTGTAACTCAAAACCAGGTGGAAATTAATGATGTAAACCAGAAGTTAACAAAGCATTTAAAAAAAAAATAATTCCCCATTCAAAGCAAACGATTGTCCTGCCCATACTTTAAGATGGTATTTTATACATTTTTTTTTCAGATATCCTCCTCAGTAAGTAAAAGTATACACTTTTTGTAAGTCATCATTATACAAATAGCTGAAACTTACAGATCAATAGGAATAATTTTTCATTCTGTACATAACTTTGTATGTCATATAAATTAAAGAAATAAATGTGTTATCATTTAGAAGTATTTTACAACAAATTTTCTAATGACAATTGAGATTAGAAGCAATCAAGATTACTGGCAGTCACCATGATTATGATTTCTTCAAAAACTCCAAAATAAATGGACAGTACATTATGATTGTGCAGCTGATTTCTAACTGTTCCACAGCTCTGAGTTTTATATTCTAAAAATCATCACAAACTGCATGAAAAGAGGCCATTAATCCTCTTTTAGGAATTTGGGAGTTATTTTCAGTTCATTATCATTCGTTCAGTGTTACATATACAAATTAGTTGAGAAATTCTATGGTATACATGTCATGATGGAATTTTCAGTGAACACTTTTTTCTTATTTAAAAATGTAAGTAATGAAGATATAGGTAGGGGAGAAGATATAGTTAGGGGAGAAGAAAAGTAGAGAAATTGCCTATAGAAATATTTCCAGAAGACCCATAACCTAGGTAAAAAGCAATCCATTGCATGAACATTCACAGTGATCTTTAAACTTACTATCCAATTATAAAACTGTCATTCACCATCTGTCAGCTTCCACATCTAGCCATTTATCTTTATGATGAGTCACAGCAAGGAGTAATCAGTCTAACCATTTCTTTGTTTAATGAGGACCTTGTCTATCTGCACCCCCCTTGACAGCATGTGTCCATATTATTCATTATTTTTGGTCTACCATGCATTGAATAGAGAGCATATCTTTTGTAATCCTCTCGTTACAGAATGCTACAAATGCTCATAATCCAATCATCAATACACCACTCCTCATTTAATGACAATCTGGCCTGACAGAGTCCCTAACCACTGGCAAACATTTTCCAAAAGTCATGTTCTCCTTAAATATCAACAAGTAGTTAAAGTATATCTATGCCAGAGATAAATATGAAGGCTAACAAAACCAACTAAAGCTGTAAAGGTAAGTCAGGAAAAAAAAATGGACCTTTCTGAATAGCAACCGATTCCCCCAGTTACTCTCAAGGAAAATTATAAAGCACATTGTAAATTAAAGGCAAGTATTAGCAGGAATGTTGATAATTCTGGAAACTGCCACAGGTACTGGTGATCTGAAGTTACTCCAGCTCCTGCTCATGTGGTGCTTGGGTCCTCTCCCCAAGCACTGCTCTGGCTGCTCCCTGCCAGCCTGCCATGCTCTCCTCAGTGGGATATTAGCTTCTCTGTGTCATTTTGTGGGTTTCTGTAGCTTCTAGGTTTGTTCAGAGTCACATTTTACATGAATTGGAGGTGGTGGAATTCAGAGGTCAGCAGAAGTCCTTTTTCTATTCCATCATCTTGACTTTGCCCTTCTATAAGTTATCATTAGTTTAAGAGATACAGCCATCAAAATCTACATATGAATATCAACTTAAGAAAATCAATTAGGTCTTTAATTTGGCACTTATATCTTGAGAAGCAAGATCTGTAGCACATTCAACTGGATATAGATCAGCAACACGTACTGTAATATTGAAGTTGTCATTAAAATTTTTTAATCAAAATCTTTGTTTTCATAGATTAAAAATTATGAAATGAAAAATATTAGCTACATTTATTACTAGCAAAACAGATAGAAGATAATAACATTGTAACTCTAAAACTGAAAGGAACTTTAAAAGTCACCTATAATTTCCTTAAATTTACATGTGATGAAATTAAAGCCTAATGAGGATATGTGAATAAGTAATGTATCTAGAGTCATCTAGGCAATGAGTCAGACACAGGATTTGTACCCAGAACACAGGTCCTCTGACTTCAAAGATATCATCTATAATATATGTATATGTATATATATTATATATATATGTATGCATACATATATATGTATGCATACATATATATGTATGTATATATATATACCATGTTACTTTTAAATTAGATAGCAGGAAACCTCACTCCTGTTTCTCATTTCCTAAACCCACAGATTTATTTTTTGTAGTGACTCAAGGAGGGAGATGTAAAAGAGGCCATTCTGGGCAGAGGCCACAGTAGGCAGCAGAGTCTACCAGGAAGAGAAGATCTAGGATTTTTTTCAGCAAATTAATTTTGCTTCAAAATAAAACTCAAGGCCAGCAGCAAGTTGGAGCTCTATGGAGGTGGCAGCTTATATCGGGTGATGACTGAAGCTGCGAATCCCCAGAGCTGGGACCTTCAACCAGTCCCCAATTCCTTCTCCTTTCCCTCCCCTTTTTTTTTGTTTTTTGTTCCCATTCCCCTACCTCCCCAGCCCCTTACACCTTGCCCCCTCCCACTTCCCTGACAACTGGATCCTGAATAGGCAGCTGCATGGTGGCTGCTGAGCAGTCTGTGAAGGTTTTCAATTCTCCCCCCTCCCCCCACCCCTGCCCACCCCCATTCATTAATATTATTCTTTTGAAAACTTCCTGGTCAAGCTGCCAAAGTGGAGAGGGCGATTGCAGAAAGGGGTGCTTCTCTTTTCAGTACTGCTTCTTCGGGCAGAGGAGAAGAAGGGATGCATTCATTGCATAGGGAGCCAAACATAAGTCTCCCGGAGCCATGGTTTTAGCCCCAGGGCGGCAGGGCCAGCATCAGGCTGGAGGGACCCCAGAACACCAGCAGCTGTGGCGATTTCAGAATTATCAACATAGATATGCCTAAGACAAAGTGAGAGGTTAGTGCCCTATGGACTTTGGGACCAGTATTTGGAGAACACACCGGCTTCCTCCCTGGGGGCTAGAAGCCACTGAGGAGACACTCCATTTTGTAGTTTTCAGAGGCAGCTCCAGCTCCTGGCCTGTGTACTGTAGGGAGATCCAGCAATCAGTCTTGGGGGGTAATCACTCTTGCTTTAACCTCCCTGGATCAGGATTGTGATCTGGGGTGGAGGTCGGGTGTGGGTTTCCAGCTTGCCAGAAATGGAAGTTGGCCCTGCCCACACGTTCGGGACCGAAGCTCCCCTGTCTGGCACCATGCCATACTGTGGCAACTAGCCCAAAAGTAAAGTAAGTGGCAACATGCCAAGGCAAATGAAACAAATTAAACAGAAAAATGCAACCTTAGACTCCTACTTTGGGGGCAAAAAGCATCGAATCATAGAGCAAGAGGAGGGTTGTGAGGTCAGAAGTCCTGCTCCAAAAGCCCCAGGGGAAAACATGAGTGGGTTGCAGGCCATAGAGGACCTTAAGAAGGACTTTAAAAATCAAATAAGAGAAGTGGAGGAAAAATTGGAAAGAGAAATGAGAAGGATGCAGGAAAAGTATGAAATGATGGTTACTGTTATATATGGATAGAGGGGATACGTTGAATTTGTTAGGAAGGGAGAATACTCAAGGGATGAAAATATGAGGTGAGAGAGGAAAGTGGCAAGAGGAGATGGGGAGAGACAGGGTAGGGTAAACTATCTCATGTAGAAGAAGGAAGGGGAGGTGGTTGCAAGGGAGAGGGAGTATAGGAAGGAAAAAAAATGGAAAAACCACATTCTCATTGAATTTGGTTCAGGGAGAGAATGATATACATAATGGGATATATCAACCTGCAGCAGAATAGGGGGAAGGGGGATGCGAAGAGGGATGATGTTTGGCAGGGCATCCTTGGGGGGCAGGGGAAGTTGGAAATACCCACTATAGAAGAGGGACAGTATCAAATAGGGAATGGACCAGGTTGGGGGTGGGATGAGTGGGAGGGAATTATAAGCAGCCTTGTACAATATATCTACAATGGTAGTATTTTGCATAGCTAGACATGTACAACATATACTGAATTACTTATCTCCCCAGAGGGAATGGGTGACAAGAGAGGAATGAAATTGATCAGAAATTCTTGGTTTTAAGACTAAATGTTTCAAATATATATAAATACTATTATTAATACTCTTTTGCTTGTAATTGGGAGATAAGATATACAGGCATTGGGACACAAAGATTCACCTTCCTCTAATGGAAAAGTTGATGGGGGTATGCCAGAAGATAGGGGAGAGAGCAGATTGGAGGAAGCAATATCTTATGGGACTGCTATTCTGGGAGGGTGTATAGGGGAAAAAGAATGGGGGGGGGGAAATAATTGTAATTCAAAATCTGGCGGAAACGAATAATGTAAAACAGAATTTAATAAAGCATTTGTTTAATAAAAAAAAGAAAAGGGGGGAAAAGCTATTAAAAAAAAAAGAAAGAAAAGCTATGCCTTGAGCTCCTCAATGTGGGTGTAGAGTCTAAACTTATCTTAAAAGGGGTCATACTGCTGATTGTGGACAAAGCCCTTCGAGGCCAAAGTATAGCTCACTGTATGCTCAACTATATCTGCGACTGGAAGAAGATGCACCAAACTTTGATGGCCCAGCAGCTGAGGGTCAACCAGAACAGAAGCAAAGCACAGTAAGGACATCCAGACACCTCTTAATTTCCAAATTACAAGATGAATTTGAAAACTGAACCAGGAATGTTGATATCTGTGACAAACGTGACAACCGCCTCCTTCCTGAGGAGGAGGAACAGAGAGCCATTGCTAAGATTAAGATGTTGGGGAACATCAAATTTATTGGAGAACTTGGCAATCTTGATCTTATTCATGAATCTGACCTTCATAAGTGCATCGAAATACTTTTGGAAAAGAAGAGGAGAGTACACCTCAAAGATATGGGAGAGGATTTGGAGCCTCTGTCAGATAATGTGGACAGTGGGACCTAGATTAGACCGTGAAAGAGCCAAGTCCTTTATCCCTCAGTATTTTGTCTGAATGTGTTCCTTAATGCTAAGTAAGGAATTGCCAGCAAGGATTCCTTTACTGCTGCAGGATACTGTGGAGTTTCAGGAACACAATTGGGCTCCTCAGAAAGCTTTTCTTGACAATGGACCAAAGACTATCAATCAAATCCTTCAAGATTCAGTAAAAGATCTAGCAGTTTTTATTCCTGCTCCTATGGCTCAAGGGATGAGAAGTGGCTTTTTCCTGGAGGGACCATTTATGCCAACCAGGATGAAACTCAACAGGGACCCACTTGGAGGACTTGCTGATATGTTTGGACAAATGCCAGTTAGTGGAATTGGTACTGGTTCAGGAGTTATCCAGGATAGATTTTCACCCACCATGGGATGTCATCAATCAAATCAATTCTTCAATGGCCATGGGAGTCATATCATGCCTCCTACACAATCCCAGTCTGGAGAGATGGGAGGCAAGTTTATGAAAAGCCAGATTCGTCTTAGGCCTGCTCAATCTTTCCTAATGAATAAAAATCAAGTGCCAATGCTTCAGCCCCAGATCACTATGATTCCTCCCAGTGCAGAACCACCACACACTCAGACACCACCTCTGGGACAGACTCCTCAGCTTGGCCTCAAAACTAATCCACCACTTACTCAAGAAAAGCCTGCCAATATCAGGCTTGCGGGCCCCCAAACACTTTCTTCCAGAGATGTTAAGCAAAATAATCATCCAATCACTAGAAAGTACTGATGAAGAAGAAGAAAAAGCATGTGCTTTGATAAGTTTGCTCAAAGAGGAAGGAATTGCTACTAGTAACAACTTTATGCAGGCTTTCCAGAATGTATTGGATTAGTGCCCAAAACTCAAGGTAGACATCCATTTGTTGAAATCCTATATAGTGCAATTTGCAGCCTGGGCCATCATTTCATAGCTGGTGGGCATTTCAGAGCTAGCTCAACCACTGGAAAGCACCAGCCACTTCCCTCTCTTCTTACTTTGCTTTCAACAATTAGCTAAGTGACAAGACCATGAGCGATTAACAGAACTTTTCCAACAAAGCAAAGTCAATATGCAGAAAATGCTTCCAGAAATCAATCAGAATAAGGATCGAATGTTGGAGATTTTGGAGGGAAAGGAACTTAGTTTTTTTGTTCCCACTTCTCAAATTAGAGAAGGAACTGTTGAAGCAAATAAAGTTGGAGCCATCCCCTCAAATCATATATAAACAGATTAACGACAACATTTCTCCCAAACTTCATGTAGACAAGGGATTTGTGAACATTTTAATGACTAGCTTCTTGCAGTATATCTCTAGTGAAGTAAGCCCACCCAATGAGGAAATAAATTCTTCCTCTGCTCCTTCCAAAGAGCAGTTGGAGCAGGAAAAAAAAAAAAAAAAAACAGCTGCTTCTCTCTTTCAAGGCAGTAATGCATAAGTTCCTTCATGATAACGTTGACCTACAAGTTAGTGCCCTGTACACTCTTCAGGTGCACTGCTACAATAACAATATTCCAAAAGGCATGTTACTGCCCTTTGTTCATTTCTATGATATGGAAATGATTGAAGAGGAAGCTTTCCTGGCATGGAAAGAGGATATAACCCAAGAGTTTCCAGGGAAGGGCAAGGCTTTGTGCCAGGTTAACCAATGGCTCACCTGACTGGAAACTGCTGAGGAAGAAGAATCAGAGGAAAACGCTGACTAAAGACCAGCCAAAGCCTTAAAATTATGCAAACATACTGTTGCTAGGATGTGACTGCGTTTGACCAAACCACTTCGAATTCATTCCGCAATTATGTTTTCACAATATCTAACCTAGGAGCGTGTCAATAGGATGTTCTTCTACCTAAGGTCTTTTGTAGTGTAATATCTTAATCATAGTCTACCATCAAATATCTCAGAGTATCCTTAATGTTTAGATAGTGTATTAGCAGCATGCAATAATTACATCCTGAGTTCTCAAGCAGAGGCAGTCTGTTGCAAGGACCTTCTTGGCTACCAGTTACCATAGGCTGTTTTAAGTTAGAAAACTGAATAGCAACACTGAATACTGTAGAGATGCACTTTGCTCAGTGTAATACTTGAGTTGTTGCAATAATTGATTATCCATTTGGTTGTTACAGAGGATTCTTAACTGTAATCGATGCTTGTTGCCGCAATAGTGTATTGCCTGTATTTCTACTTCTTGTAATGGGCTTTATATGCTAGATTTTAATATCCTTGAGCCTGGGCAAGTGCATAAGTCTTTTTAAAAGAAAGATGGTTTACTTGCACAAAACTGATAAGTTTTGAGAGATTGTTAATGCCCTTGAAGAGAAGTCGTTTTTGTCGGTGTGAAACAAACAAAAAAAATGGTGAGAATTTGAATTGGTCCCTCTTATTATAGTATTGAAATGAAGTTTACTTAATTTATCAAATCTTGTTCATGCCCTGATTTTATATACTTGTATCTATCAATAAACATTGTGATACTTGCAAAAAAAAGAAAACTCAAAATCAAAATTTTAATTTTAAAATCTTTTGGGGAAGAATGGAGACAATACATAAATGAATTTGGAGTTTTAAAAAATAATATTTGTCACTTCTGTTTGATAATTTCTGTGGTTTTTACATTCTATTATAGTTTAAAATAATAAAAATATACAGACAAAGGAATAGTGGAATCACATGATTGAAATCATTAACAGTCTATTAAAGATAATTATAAGAGCTTTTCCAGTAATTGGGGAGGTTGTGTAGTACATTGACTGCCGCACTGAACCCTGATAGCAAGTTTGATCTAGGAAATTATTTCTGGGAAAAGATGCAAGAGTATAATCACTTAAATCCTCTATACCAGGAACTGATTAAAGTTGGGCTGTACAACCTTCAGCCAGGCTGCTTACAACCTGAAAACCTCTAGCAGTATGCCAGAAGATTTCCTCTACATAAAAAGGATGTTTTCCTCTATATTTTTTGCAGGCCAGAAACCTTTGGCATGCTGCAACTATCCCAAGGGAAATAAGCTTCCTCTCGGTTTCATATTGTGCAGGCCTGGATTAATACTGAGCAAAAGACACAGAAGGAATTCAAGAAGTCAAAACTCTTCTCCTAATAGCAAGGTGATAGAGTCAGTGAAAGTTTTAGCCAGGTATAAAGTAGGCTAAATCTGTTCAAGCTCCACTCTTAGAGTCAATCAGGAAACAAGTAATACTGTAGAAGTTTTAGTTTGGAAGTTTTGGGGCCTTGAGGATCTAATCATATTAATCGTTTTTTGCTTGTGTTTGTTTGTTTGTTTGTTTGTTTTGTTTTTGTTTGTTTTTGCTTCTTGGAGGGCAATTGGGGTTAAGTGACTTGTCCAAGGTCACACAGCTAGTTTTTATGTGGTGTGTGTGTTAAGTGTCTGAGGCTGGATTTGAACTCAGGTCCTCCTGACTCCAGGGCAGGTGCTCTATTCACTGCACCACCAAGCCGCCCACTATATTAATCCTTTAAAACCTAAGTGTCAATGACATGCTCCCAGAGAACTCAAGATACTGTGGTCATATATTTTAGCAGAGAAAACCATGATATGTAGCCTAATAAGTGAGCAATGACCTATAGCTTCATAAGGCACTAAAGTCTTTCACCTCCCTAAATGATATAGGAACTCCTCTCAAGGGTCAGTGTTTGAAATCACTTCACACTGTCATATATGCAGCTTTGGACTGAATCTACAACATAGACCATCATTAATCATATTGACCAATTGATATGATTACTGTTCAGACTCTGAAACAGCATTAAGTTGCTATAGACTTTCCAGTTAGTATGACTTACTCATGGATTAGATTTAAGGGAGGCAGAGCTGTGCAAAGAATAATGCCTAAGGTTAAGATTTTGAGTTACAATTTTATCTTTCCCTGTCTTTTCCTTACACCCACACCACAATAGCAAGCCTACTGACTGACCCTGCCCCCATACATGTTCTCTGTTATATCCTTCTCCTTCACCCCACTTACTAGTAGGGCAAGATGTGTTTCTCTACCCCAGTACCTACATATCTTATTTCCCAGTTGCATATAAATTTTTAAAAAACATTTGCTTCTAAAACTTTGAAGTTCAGATTTTTTTCCACTTCTTTCCTCCTCACTCACCCCCGACTGGGAAGATATGCAATTCAATATAGGTTGTAAATGTGTAGTTATCCAAATCATTTCCATAGTAGTTATATTATGAAAGACTAACTATATTTCCTTGCATCCTATCCCCCCCACTTATTCTATTTTCTCCTTTGACTCCTTCCCTTTTCAAAAATGTTAATTTCTTTATACCTTCTCACCAAATCTATTCTCTCTTCTATACTCCCCACTCTTATCCCCTGCCCCCTATTATGCTGTAGGCTAAGATATCCATTTGGGTTTGTATATCATTCCCTGTTTATGCCAAACTCAATGAGAATCAGATTGTACCATTTTCTTTTATCTTGCTGCTCTTCCCCTCCATTGTAATGGTTTTCTCTTGTCTCTTTTATATGAGATAATTTACCCAAATTTATCTCTCCCATTCTTCTTCTCCCAAGAGGTTCTGATTCCTCTCTCACCTCTTAATTTTATTTTTATATAACATCCCTTAATATTCAACTCACTTTATATGTATATATCTATATGTGTGTATGCGTATATAGATACATATATATGTGTATACATATATGTACATATACATTCTCCTACACATACAAATATTTGTATTATATATATACATATATACATATACATATACATATATATACATATATATACACATATACATATATATACATATATATATACATATACATATATATATATATACATATATATATATATATATATATATTCCCTTCAGCTATACTCATAGTGAGAAAAGTCTTAGGAGTTACAATTATTGTTATTCCATGAAGGAACATAAATAGTTCAACTTTGATGAGTTCCTTATGATTTCTTTTCCTCTTTACCTTCTCACATGCTTCTCTTGCTTCTTGTATTTGAAAGTCATATTTTCTGTTCAGCTCAGGTTTATTCATAAAGAATACTTGAAAGTCTGGGGGATGGAGTCAAGATGGCAGAGTAGAAACAGGACTTCTGCTGGCCTCTGCTTCCACTTTCCCAATTTATTTAAAAGGGTACTCTGAACAAACTTTGGAGCTATAGAACCCAAAAAGGACAGGGATAAGCTATCCTTCCATTGAGGACAGCCTGGCAGGCAAGCAGGAATAGGCCAGCAAAGAATTCTGGGAGTACACCCCATCCTGGCTGGAGCCAGAGGTTCAAGGCCCAGGTTGGACCTGACAAGCAGCCAGTTGGAGGGACCAACAGCTGCGGCAGTTTCCAGAATTATCAACATATAGATGCCAATAACATAGTGAGATGTCAGAAAAGCGTGGACTTTGGGATCCAATACTTGGGATTATATTGGTTTCTATCCCCTGGAGGGAGAAGCTGCTGAGTGCTGTAGCTCAGCAGCTGTGATGAGGCAGCGCCAGCTCCTGGTCTGCAGATGGTAGAGAGGCCAAGCAGCCAGTCTGAGGGATAATCACTCTTGCTTTAACCTGCTTGAACCTGGATTGCTGTATAGAATGGAGGTCCTAGGGTGTATCACCAGTTTTCCAGAGCATGTGGAGTTTTCAGAGAGGGCACCCAGCTACTACCTCTGAAAGCTGAGAAAACCCCAGGGTTTGGGACAGAAGCTCCCCTGGCTGATGGCAGAATCGTACTGTGGCAACAAACCCCAAAGTCAAATAATTGAGTGGCAATATGACAAGGCAGAGGAAGCAAGACAAACAGAAGAATCCAACAATAGCCAACTATTTTGAGGACTAAAAGGATCAAAGCATGGAACAGCAGGAAGACAGTGAAGTAAGAACTCCTGCACCAAAAGCTTCAAAAGCAAACATGAGCAGGTTAAAGGCCATAGAGCACATCAGGAAGCAGATAAGAGAAGGGGAGGAAAAATTGTGAAGAGAAATGAGAAAGATGCAAAAAAATTATGAAATGAGAATCAACAGCTTGACTGAGGAAAATAACACCTTAAAAATAGACTAACTCACATGGCAAAAGAGGGTCAAAAAAGCAATGAGGAAAAGACTGCCTTAAAAAGCTGATATGGCCAAATGGAAAAAGAAGCTCAAAAGATCACTTAGGTGAATCATTCCATCAGAATTAGATTGTCGTGACTTTATGAGAAACAAAGATGCTTTTAAACAGATTCAAACAAATGAAAGAATAGAAGACAATGTGGAATGTTTCATGGGAAAAAGCACTGTCCTGGAAAAAAAATCCAGGACAGATAATTTAAAAATTATTGGCCTACCGGAAAGCCATGCTCAAAGAAAAAACCTAGAAATTATCCTTAAAGAAATTCTCAGAGAAAATAGCCCCGATATTTTAGAACCAGAGGGTAAAATTGAGGTTGAAAGAATCCACTGATCACCTCCTGAATAAGACCCCAAAAAGAAAACTTCCAGCAATGTTAGAGCCAGGTTCTGAAATTCCCAGATCAAGGAGAGAATATTAAAAACAGCCAGGAAGAAAGAATTTGACTATTGTGGAAACACAATCTGGATAACACGAGATCTGACAGCTTCAACACTGAGCAATCAAAAGGCCTGGAATATGATATTCTAGAGGTCAAAAGAGTTTGGGTTAAAACCAAGATCCACCTACCCAGCAAACTGAGTATCAATTTTCAAGGAAAATATGGTCAATCAGTGGAATAGAGGACTTTAAAGTATACTTGATGAAAAAACCAGAGTTGAATGGAAAATTTGACATTCAAATACCAGAAGTAAGAGAAGCATGAGAAGGTAAACAGGGAAAAGAATTCATAAGGAACTTATCAAAGTTGAATTATTTACATTCCTACATGAAAAAAAATGAAAATTACAACTGATGAAATTTTTCTCAGTATAAAAATAGTTGATTGGAAAATATAATCCAAGTAGAGAATAGAACAAGAGGGAGGGAAATATAATCAATCTTTTACAATATGTCTGCTATGGGAATGTTTTGCATTAGCTACACATGTACAACCTATATTGAATTGCTTATCTTCCCAGTAAGGGTGGGTGATGAGGGAGGAATGGAATGAATCTGGAATTCAAAGTTTTAAAACCAAATATTTAGAAACATACAATAATAATAATAATGATGATGATGATGATGATGATGATGATGATGATGATGATGATGATGATGATGATTTTACATGTAATTTGGAAATAAGATATACAGGCACTTGGGCATGGAGACCCACCATTCTCTACTGGAAAAATCTAAGGTGCTATGGGGGAAGATAGGGAAGAGAGCATAATGGAGGACGGTATATCCTGTGGGATATATATTTTGTGGCTGTGGGTCCTGGAAAAATGGGGAGAACATTGGTAACTCAAAATCTCTCAGAAATGAACCTTGTAATCCAGAAGTTAATAAAGCATTGAAAAGAAAGAGAATACTTGAAACTCCTCTCTTTTACCATATTTCCCCCTTTAGCCCAGGGCCTAAACCCATAGCTCAGTGAGGACTAGGCTCTGCTCCCATAATGTTGTGATGAACCCTTTCTTCTAGCCTGTCAGGCTTCTTTCAGCAGTAGATTTGTTTCTCTCTGTCACTTTGTGGCTTCTGTGGCACTAAAGTTTGTTTATAGTCATTTTTTTACATTTACTGGAGTAGGTGGAACTTAGAGCCCCACAGAAGTGGTGGTTCTACTCCACCATCTTGGCTCTGTCCACTTCTCTCTTAATCTTAGTTATATACGTTTTATTGTACAGAAACTTTTCAATTTAATGTAATAACAATTATCCATTTAGCATTTTATAATGCTCTATACATCTTGTTTCATCATAAAATCTTCCCTTCTCCATAAATCTGACAGGAAAAATATTCCTCTCCCGGACTGCTTACATTATTAGCCTTTATAGCTAGATCATGAACTCATTTAGACTTTGTTTGGTATACGTTTTAAGATACTGGTCTATGCCCAGTTTATGCCATAATATATTTGAGTTTTCCCAACAGTTTTTTCTCAAATAGTAATTTCTCTTCCCCCAAAAATGGTGTCTTTGGGTTTATCAAAAAGTAGATCACTATAGTCATTGACTACTGAGTCTCATGTACCCATTCTATTCCAATGATCCCCTAATCTATTCCTCAGCCAGTAACAAGTAGTTTTGATGACTGCTGCTTTATAATACAAATTAAAATTTGGAGTGGCTAGGCCATCTTCCCTAGCATTTCGTTTCATCAATTCCCTCCATATTCTGTACATTTCCTTTTTCCAAATAGCTTTTGCTACAATTTTTTTAGCTCTATAAAGTAATTTTTGGTAGATTGATTTGTATGGCACTAAATATGTAATTTAATTTAGCAAAAATTGTCATTTTATTATATTAGGTTGACCCAGGAATAAGTAATTGATGTTTTTCCAATTAGTTGTATCTGATGTCATTTGTGTGAAAAGCGTTTTGTATTTTTGGTCATATATGTCCTGGATTTGTTTTGGCAGCTAGATTCTGAAACATTTCATAATGTCTACAATAACTTTAAAAGGAATTTCTTTTTCTCTCTTGATTTTGAATGTGGTTAGAAAGATTTAGGAATGCTGACGATTTATGTAGGTTTATTTTATATCCTTCAACTTTATGAACTTTATTTATGCTCCCAAGTAGTTTTTACTTGATTGTGTAACATTTTCTAAGCATATAATCATATTGTCTGCAAAGAGTGATAGCTTACTCTCTTCTTTGCTTAATTTGTTTCCTTGAATTTATTTTTCTTCTCTTATTTCTACTGCTGAAATTTCTAGTACCAGATTTAACAAGAAGGGTGATAGTGGACATCCTTTTTTCACCCCTAATCTTCTTGGAAATGTCTCTAGCCTATCCCCATTACATAAATAGATGCTGATGGTTTTATATAGATGCTACTTATTATTTTAAGGAAGACCCCATTTATTCCTATACTTTCTAGTATTTTAATGGGAATGGGTGTTGTTTTTGTCAAAAAGCCTTTTCTGTATCTATTGAGATAATCATATGGTTTCTGCTAGTTTTATTATTTGTTATGATCAATTATACTTATACTTTTCCTTATATTGAACCATCCTTACATTCCTGAAATAAATCCTGCCTAATCAAAGTGCAGTATCCTCATGATAATTTGCTGTAGTCACTTTGGGAATATTATTTTAATATTTTTGGATATATGTCTATGACGGAAGTCGGGTCTATAATTTTCTTTGTCTGTTTTATCTCTTCCTGATTTAGGTACCATTATCATATATGTGTCATAAAAAAGAATTTGATATGAGTCTTTCTCAAATTTCCCAAATAGATTGTAAAGGATTTGAAGGCACTGTTCTTTAAATGATTGATAGAACATCCTAGTACATACATCTGACCCTAGAGATTTTTTTCCTAGGGAATTCATTGATGGCTTCTTCAATTTCTTTTTTTCTGAGATGGCGTTATTTAAGTAATTTACTTCTGCTTCAGTTAATCTGGGGAATTTATAGTTTTGTTAATATTCATCCATTTCACTAAAATAGTCAAATTTGTGTACATAAAATTGGGCAAAATAATTCCTAAATATAATTTTCTCTTCCTTGAGGGTAGATTCACCATTTATCATTTTTGATACCTTAAATTTTTTTCTAACTTTTTAAAATTATATCAAGTATAGGTCTATGTTTTTTTTTTATTTCCCATAAAACCAACTTTTAGTTTTGTTTATTTATTTATTTTTTCCAAATGCTTTATTAACTTCTGGTTTACATCAATCATTTCCGTTAGATTTTGAGTTACAATTTTTTCCCCATTTTTCCCCTACCCACCACCCCAGAATAACAATCATGCAGGATATCCCCTCATCTAATCTGCTCTCTCCCATTTTTTTCTCCCATAACCACTTCGACTTTTCCAATAGGGTGAGGTGAATTCCCATGCCCCATTGGCTGTACATCTTATCTCCCAATTATATGCAAAATAGTATTTACATATTTTTAAATTGATTTTAAAAGGAAGATAACTAATTCAGTATATTCTGTACATGTGTAGCAATGCAAAACATTACCATAGTAGATATATTGTAAAGGACTGAATGTATTTCCCTTCCTCCCATCCCACCTTCCACCTGATCCACTCCCCACCTTGATCCTGTCCCTTTTCAAAAGTGGGCGCTTCCAACCTCCCTTCCCCACAATCTCACATTGCCCTCCAACCTCTTCCCCATCCCCCTCCTTCCACTCTCCTGTAGGGTGGAACACCGCATTTAGTATGTATGTCATTATCTCCCTGGCCCAAATTAAAAGAGAATAAGGTTTTGCTTTTTTGCCTTTTGCCTATTCTTCCCCACACCTGCAACCACCTTCACCTGGCTCCTGTACACGAGGCAGTTCACCACATTGTCTCCCCCATTCCCCTCCACCACATTAGTCTCTCACCTCTTAAATTAACCTTTTAAGTATGATCCCTTCCTATTAAATTTGACCTGTGACCTCTTTCTATGTATACCTGAAAGCATATATACACACATTCCCCATATGCCTTTAAACCCTTCTTCAACATTTTCATACTGAGAAAAGTTTCATAGCTTACAATTATTGTTTTTCCCTGTAGGAATATAAATAGATAAACTTCGATAAGTTCATAGTGATTTCTTTTCCCTGTTTAGCTTCATAAGCATCTCTTGTTTCTTGTGTCTGAATGCCAAATTTTCTAGTCAACTCTAGTTTCTTCCTCAAGAATGCTTGAAAGTCCTCTATTCTACTGAATGACCAAATTTTCCCCTGAAACATGATACTCATTTTTGCTGGGTAGGTGATTCTTGGTTTTAGTCCAAGGTCCTTTGACCTTGTGGAATATCATATTCCATGCCCTTCAGTCCCTCAGTGTATAAGCTGCCAAATCCTGTGCTTTTCTGATTGTGTTTCCACAATATTGAAATTGTTTCTTCCTGGCTGCTTGAAATATCCTCTCCTGATCTGGGAATTCTGGATTGTGGCTATAATATTCCTAGGAGTTACTTTTTGGGATCTTTTTCAGGAGGTGATCTGTGGATTCTTTCAACCTCTATTTTGCCCTCTGGTTCTAAAACATCTGGGCCAATTTCCTTGAGAATTTTTTGAAGGATGATTTCTAGATTCTTTCTTTGATCATGGCTTTCAGGTAGTCCAATAAGCTTTAGATTGTCTCTCCTGGATGTATGTTTCAGGTCAGTGGTTTTTCCCATGAGATATTTCACATTGCCTTCTATTCTTTCATTTGTTTGGATCTGTTTAACAGAACTAGCTTCCCTTTGGTACATTGTAAATTCGAAGGAAAGATTCTCAACAGTGAGCCTTTGAGATTCTTTTTCCATCTGGTATATTTGGCTTATTAAGCCATTCTTCTCCTCATTGCCTTTTTGAGCCTCTTTTGCCATTTGAGTTACTCTATTTCTAAGGTGCTATTTTCCTCAGTCAGGCTGTTGATTCCCATCTCATGCTTTTCTTGCATCTTTCCCATTGCTCCTCCCAGTTTTTCCTCCATGTCTCTTATCTGCTTCTTAAGGTCCTCTATGGCCTGTAACCAGCTCGTATTTTCATTTGGAACTTTTGGTGCAGGATTTCTGACCTCACAGTCCTCCTCCTGTTCCATGCTTTGATCCTCTTTGCCCCCAAAATAGGAGTCTAATGTTGCACTTTTTTGTTTATTTTGTTTCCTTTGCCTAGGCATGTTGCCACTTAGTTACTTGAATTTTTGGCTTGTTGCCACAGTAGGACTTTGCCACCAGCCAGGGAAACTTCCATCCCAAACGTTGGCATTTTCTCAACTTCTGGAGTTATTAGTTGGGTGGCCTCTGTGAAGCCTCCACACTCTCTGGCAAGCTGGTCCCACACCAAGATCTCCTCCCCAAATTGCAATCCAGATCAAAGTAGGATAAAGCAAGAGGGCATATTCCCCAGACTGATCATGGGATCCCCCTACAGTTTGCAGGCCAATAGCTGAAGCTGCAATGTGACAAAGTGGTGTAAGGTGGCTGCTCTTCAACAGCTTCTCACCCCCAGGGGAAGAAGCTGTTGCATTCTCTCAACCAGTCCCAAAGTCCATAGGGCACTGATCTCTCACTTTTCTTAGGATCTATGTGTTGATAATTCTGGAAATGCCGCAGCTCCTGGTGTTCTGGGGGCCATCCAGCCGGTTGCTGGTCTGGCCACCCTCGGGCTAAAATTACTACTTATGTGGGCCTGGTTCTGCTCCCAGAGTGCTGAGCTGGCAGCTCACAGAGCACTGTACTGGTGTCTCCCAAAGCACTGTGCTGGCAGTTCCCAGAGTGCTTGGCTGGCTGCTCCCTGCTTGGCTGCCAGAATGTCCTCAGTGGGAGATTAGCTCCTCTATGTCACTGTATAGGTCCTGGAGCTCCAGAGGTTGTGCAGAGTCCTGGTTTTTTATAATTTGGAGCTCCATGGAAGTGCTGTTTCTACTGCACCATCTTGACTCTGCCCCCAGTTTTTATTTATTAATTCAATAGTTTTCTTAATTTAAGTTTTCTTAGTCTCTTCTTTAGTTTTCAATATTTCCAATTTAGTATTTAATTGGGGATTACAAATTTACTCTTTTCTAGTGTTTTCAGTTACATACCCAATTCATTTAGCTCCATTTTCTCTGAATTATTCACGTCTGCATTCAGGGATATAAAACTTCCCCTAAGAACAGCTTTTACTGCATCCCACAGGTTTTTGTATGTTGTCTCATTATTTTCTTTCTCTTGAATGAATTTACTTATTTTTCTATGATTTCTTGTTTAACCCACTCATTCTTTCGGATTAAATCATTTAGTTATCAAATAATTTTTTGTCTATCTTTCCATTGCCCTTTATTGCATATAATTTTTTGCATCATTATCCGAAAAGGATGCATTTAAAATTTCTGCCTCTCCGCACTAAATTGTGAGGTTTTATGCCCCAGTATATGGTAACTTTTTTGTGGATGTGCCATGTACCATTGAGAAGAAGGTGTATTCCATTTTATCCCCATTCAATTGTTCCCAGATGTCTATCATATCTACTCTCTCTAAAATTCTATTAACCTCCTAAACTTCTTTCTGGTTTATTTTGAGGTTAGATTTATCAAGCTCAGATAGGGCAATACTGAGGACTCCAAAAACTATCTATTTCTTCCTCTAATTCCCTCAAATTCACTTCTGGGAATTGGGGTGCTCTACCTCTAAGTTTATATATGTTAAGTAATTCTATTGCTTCATTCTCGATGGTGCTTTTTAGCTGGATATATTTTCCTCCCTTATCTCTTTTAATTAGATCTGCTTTTGCTTTTTGCTTCATCTGATATAAGGATTGCTATCCGTGCTTTTTTTTTTACTTTAGCTGAAGCATAATATATTCTACTCTTTTCTTTTACCTTTATGCTGTGTGTATCATTATGTTTCAAATGTATTTCTTGTATACAGCATATTGTAGGTTTATGGTTTTTGATCCACTCTGCTATCTGCCTCTGTTTTATGGGAGATTTCATCTTATCGACATTTACAGATATAATTAATATCTGTCTCTTTCCCTCCATCATATTCCCTCCCCTGTTTATATTTTTAATTTTTACTTCTCTCTGCCCCTCCTTAAGAGTTTTCCTTTTGACACCAGCTTCCTTCCATATTTCCTCACTATGTACCCACTTCTCTTTACCTACCCTTTCTATTTACTACTACTTCCCTCCATTCTAACCATCCCCTTCCTTTTTCTCCCTTATCACTGCCTGTACAGCACAACACATTTTTATATTTAATGGAGTATGCAATTCCTACCTTGAACTCAAACATGAGAGTAAATTTCATACAGTGCTCCTCTCCTTCCCTCCTTTTCCTCTATTATAATGAGGGTTTTTGTCGTTTCACATTAGAATCTTAAACTTAACTGATTATGTCGATCCCTCCTTGAACCAATGAGAATAAAGTTCATATGATTTTCATCTCCCTCCCTTCTTTTCCAATACTCTAGTAGTCTCTCTGTGTAGCATAATTAACCCTTTACTGCCTCATCCTTTCATTTTCTCCAATTACAGTCCCTGTGTACCACTTAAAGAGGTTTTTTTATCACTAGATTAGTTCATGAATAACCCCATCCTCTAGGTATATCTCTTTTAAAAGTTGTGATGATTATATAAATCTCAATATTCACAGGCATTAGCTTACCATATAGGGATATAAATAGTTTGCTGTTATTAAATCACAATAAGAATCTGTGTGCTTGTGTGTGTGTGTGTGTGTGTGTGTGTGAGTGTTTTTTTCCTTGTTTAGCTTTTTATGTAACTCGAGGTTTTTTTTAATTTTTTAAATTAAATCTATTAAACAAATGCTTTATTAACTTGTGGTTTACATCATTGATTTATGCCAGATTTTGAGTTACAAATTTGAGATACAATTTTCCCCCATTTTCCCCCTACCAACCATCCCAGAATAGCAGTCCCACAAGATATCCCTTCCTCCAATCTTCTCTCTCCCATATCTTCTCCCATACCACCTTCGACTTTTCCATTAGAGCAAGGTGAATCTCTGTGCCCAAATGCCTGCACATCTTATCTCCCAATCACATGCAAAAGAGCATTAATAATAGTATTTATATATATATTTGAAACATTTAATTTTAAGACCGAATTTCAGTTCCATTCCCTTCCTCCCCTGGGGAGATAAATAATTCAGCATATGTTGTACATGTCTAGCTATGTAAAACATTACCATAGTAGATATATTGTACAAGGCTGCTTATAATTCCCTCCCACCCATCCCACTCTCCACCTGGTCTATTCCCTACTTGTTCCTGCCCCTCTTCTATAGTGGGTATTTCCGACCTCCCCTCCCCCCAAGAATGCCCTCCCATCCATCATCCCCCCTGTTATCCCCCTTCCCCCAATTGTGCTGCAGGTTGAGATATCCCATTTAATATGTATGTCATTCTCTCCCTGAACCAAATTCAATGAGAATGTGGTTTTGACTTTTTGCCTCTCTATTCTTCCCCTCCCCTGCACCCACTTTCCCTTGCTTCTTCTACATGAGAGAGTTTACCCTACCCTGTCTCTCCCCATCTCCTCTTGCCACTTTCCTCTCTCACCTCATAAGTTCATCCCTTAAGTATCATCCCTCCCAAACAAAATCAACATGTGCCCTATCTCCATGTATACCTGTAAACATATATACACACATTCACATAGGTATGCATATGACCATATACGCTTCTTCCATTATTTTCATACTGAGAAAGGTCTCATCAGTCACAGTTATTGTTTTTCTATGTAAGAATGTAAATAGGTCAACTTTAATAAGTTCCTTTTGATTTCTTTTCCCTGATTACCTTCTCAGGCATCTTTTGCTTCTTGTGTCTGGATGTCAAATTTTCTATTCAAATCTGTTTTTTTTTCCTCAAGAATGCTTGAAAGTCCTCTATTCCACTGAATGACCATATTTTCCCCTGAAACAAAATACTCAGCTTTGCTGGGTAGATGACCCTTGGGTTCATTCCCAACTCTTTTGCCCTCTGGAATATCATATTCCATACCCTTCGATCCCTCAGTGTAGAAGCTGCCAGGTCCTGGGCTATTCTGATTGTGTTTCCACAATATTGAAATTGTTTCTTCCTGGCTGCTTGGAGTATTTTCTCCTTGATCTGAGAGTTCTAGAACCTGGCTATAATATTCCTGGGAGTTATCTTTTTGAGATCTGTTACAGGAAGTGATCGACGGATTCTATCAACCTCTATTTTGCCCTCTAGATCTAAAAAATCAGGGCAATTTTCCTTGAGAATTTCTTGAAGGGTGATTTCTAGGTTCTTTCTTTGATCATGGCTTTCAGGTAGTCCAATAATTTTTAAATTATCTTTCCTGGATCTATTTTCCAGGTCAGTGGTTTTTCCCATGAGATATTTCACATTGTCTTCTATTCTTTCATTTGTTTGCATCTGTTTAATAGCATCTTCATTTCTCATAAAGTCATTGGCTTCCATTTGCTCCAGTCTAACTCTGAAGGAATGTTTCTCCTCAGTGAGCTTTTGAGATTCTTTTTCCATCTGGCAAATTCAGCTTTTTAAGGCATTCTTCTCCCCATTGCGATTCTGGGCCTCCTTTGCCATTTGAGTTAGTCTATTTTTAAGGAGTTATTTTCCTCAGTCAGGCTGTTGGTCCTCATTTCATACTTTTCCTGCATCCTTCTCATTTCTGCTCCCATTTTTTCCTCCACTTTTCTTATTTGATTTTTAAAGTCCTTCTTAGGGTCCACTATGACCCATAACCCACTCATATTTTCCTTTGGGGCTTTTGGAGCAGGATTTCTGACCTCACAGTCCTCTTCCTGTTCCATGCTTCAATCCTCTTTGCCCCCAAAATAGGAGTCTAATGTTGTGTTTTTCTGTTTATTTTGTTTCCTTTGCCTTGAGATGTTACAACTTAATTACTTGATTTTGGGGCTTGTTGCCACAGTAGGACTCTTCGATCAGACAGGGAGCTTCAGTTCCAAAGTTGGGGTCTTCACAAGTTCCTTTTCTGGCAAGCTGGATACACACCCCACAACCTCCCCCCCCCAGACAACAATCCAGATCCAGGTAGGTAAAAGCAAGAGTGATTACCCCCCAAGATTGATCGCTGAATCTCCCTACAGTTCACAGGACATGAGCTAGACCTGCCACTGAAAACTAGAAAATGGCGTGTCTCCTCAGTGGCTTCTAGCCCCTAGGGGAGGAAGCCGACATGTTCCCCAAATACTGGTCCCAAAGTCCACAGGGCTCTAACCTCTCACTTTGTCCTAGGCATGTCTGTGTTGATAATTCAGGAATCGCCACAGCTGCTGGTGTTCTGGGGTCTCTCTGGCCGATTGCTGGCCTGGCCGCCCTGGGGCTAAAACTATGGCTCATGCAGACCTGGACTTGGCTCTCTGTGGGCTGGGCTGTCGGCTCCCAGAGCGATGCACTGGCCCTTCCTGCAGGGCTGCTGGGCTGTCCTCAGCAGGAGGTTAGCTTCTCTGTGTCATTCTGTGAGTCCTGGGGCTCCAGAAGTTTTTCAAAGTCTCCTTTTACATGGTTTGGAGGTGATCTGGGGAAAGAAGTCCTTGGAAGTCCTGTTTCTACTCTGCCATCTTGGCTCTGCCCCATACCTCTTGAGTCTTATATTTGCAGATGAAATATTCCATTGTGCTCTGGATTTTTCTTCAGGAAAGTCTGAATTCCCCTTATTTCATTGAATGACTATCTCCTTGGCAGAAAGATTATGCTTAGTTTTGGCAGGTGTTTGATCTTTGGTTGCAGTCCAAGCTCTTTTTCCTTACAAAATATAATTTCCAATCCCTCAAATCTTTTAATGTAGAAGCTGCTAAGTCCTGTGAAATCCATACTGTTGTTCCAAGATATTTGAATTATTTCTTTTTAGACGCTTGTAGTGTTTTCTCCTTGACCCTGTAATTCTGCAATTTGGCTACCATATTACTTGGACTTTCCAGTTTGGGATCTCTTCTAGGAGAAGTCTGTTGAATTCTTTCGATAATTATTTTACTCTCTGATTCTGGTTCCTCACAACAGTTTTTTGTTGTTGTTGGGTTTTTTTGTTTGTTTTGTTTTTGTTTTTTAATATCTTGGAGGATGTTATCCAGGCATTTTTGTTTTATTTTTTTCATCATGGCTTTCTGGTAGACAAATAATTCCTAAGGTGTCTCTCCTGGATCTGTTCTTGAGGTTAATTTTTCCAATGAAATATTTTTACACTTTCTTCTAATTTTTTCTATCTTTATGTTTTATTTGACTGATTCTTGATGCATCATGGAGTCATTATCTTTGATTTGAATGATTCAAATTTTTAGTGAATTATTTTCCTTGGTTATTTTTTGGAACTCCTTTTTTTAGGGTGGTATTTTCTCCAGTTAGATTTTTAACCTCCCATCCCAGTTTACAATTTTTTTTGCTTTCTTCAGTGAGATTTTTTTTTTATTTGGTCAATTTATCTTCCATCTAATTTCACTTTTAAAATCTTTCTTGAGCCTCTCCAAGGATGATTTTGGGGTTTGAGACAAGATCACATTTCCTTCTGTGGTCTCCAGTGTGAATATATAGTCCATGTAGTCCTCCGAATTTGGGTGGTCTCACTTGCTATAATAGGGGTGGATGGTTCTTACTTTTGTTTTCTCAGGTTCCTTCTTGAGCTTTGTGATTGCCTTTTTCCTGACTTTTAAAGGGAATTTCTGTTCTTGGGTAAAGAGGGTTCTGACCAAGTCTTCTCAGGCTGGAAGTTAAGGGCCTGGTTGTTGACTTTGTGTGCTGTAGCCTCTGGGTATCTAGACTGAGGCCAAGGCCAGGACTTGCAGTGTTTCCCCTGAGTGACCCTGAGGTTCACATAGTAACATGTGGGGGAGAAGTGGCCTGGCCACTTCATGTTTCAGCCTCTGTGCTCCTGTGCTCCAGCTCAGGCAAGCTCAGTAGCTGTTGGCCCACAGAGCTGGTGTCTATGGATTCCCTTGGTTGTGCTAAGGCACAACTGGGCTTTTGGTGTTAGGTTTTGATGGCTCTACACCCCTGGGCCTTGGCATCTCCTGCTTGTCTGCTGATGTGAGGCTTGATGGGATACCCCTGATCTTCACTTCAGGCTTAGCAGAGCTTTAGTCTCGCCCTTCCTCTAGGATTCCTGAGTCTGTTTGCAGTGTTTTAGAATTTTACACTGTGGGTGCATTAATCTCTGGGTTTTCTGGGGTTGGAATATTAGGGAAACTAAGGTTTACCCTGCCATCTTGGCCCCTGGAGGTTCAGGTAGATGAAGTTTAAATATCTGGGCTGTGGGCTGTTAGCCACAAGAGAAGCTTCTGCCTTAAGTGCTGCACTTTCTATTGCCCAGCTTCAAGCAATCCTCTGTGACATGGTGAGACATCTGGGAATCACCCTTGGGATGGGTGGATCCACTGGTTGAGGCTTCCTCTCACTCTGCAGTGCTCTCCTTCCAAATCCATGCTGCTAGAGCCCCCATGTGCTCCATGGTCTCACTGCCTAGTATTATGTGGGCACTTTCTTGGACTGGGAATCTGCTATGCTCCATCTTCCATTGGATTCTGTCACTCTAAAATCCATTCAGATTCACTTTTTTGATGTTGGTGAAAGAATTCACTGAGGAGCTCAGAAAAGTGCTTGCTTAAGTTCTCCCATCTTGGCTCCACATCTCAGTAAACACCATCTTAAGCTATTTTAATTGGGGGAAATAGACAAAGTATCATATATTATTCTCTTTATCTGCAAGACTTCATCTAGAATATTATGTTCAGAAAGAAAATGACCAATCATACATACATATGCACAGGACAGCAACTAGGATAATGAAGGAAACTTCAGGACTTAAATCAGCTAAGGAAACATACAACCTAAAGAAGAAAAATGTAGGAGACATATGAAAATTATTTTCAACTATCTCAAGATGTGTTATGTGAAAGGGGGAATAATACCATGTTCTGTTTAGCAGCATAGAACATGACTAGGAGTAATAACTGGAAGTGGGAAAAATATTAGCTTTTAGTAAAAAAATTAATAATAAGCTATCTGAAAGTTGAATGTGTAACAAAGTTTTTGAGTTTCTGATCAATGGAGGTTGAATGTTCATTTCTCAAGAATATTGAGAAGTGATTCTGTAATGGGAAGTTTAGGCAGATACAGGATGGGATAGCCAATTAGTATTTTGGGGAGTGATTTTATTAGCTGGTGGCTGTCTCCCAAAATGGAAGGCAGCATAGGCAGTCTGTGCAGCAAGCTTTTATACAGTAAAAAGTACTTCCTGAAACAAACAGTGGTCAGCAAGGCAACTGTTGCTACATAGGAATGTAAACTTAAGGGTCGGGGCTGCAAGCTAATGGGGCAGATCTTTGTTTTAGTTACATCTTGCTTACAAGGCAGGTGCAGGGTGAGGTTTCACAATGATCACACCTTTACACTAGGTTCTTGGGGCCCCCTGAGGGGCCTTGTGAGAGGCCTTGTGTAGGAGCTAGCACTATGGGAACCTATAGTTCCCATATAGAACCTAACCTACCACTTCAATTAGAGACCATGATTGGGCTCAACTATGTGACTTCTCAGGTCTCTTCCAATTCTGAGATTGTCTTAATCAGTAAGATTTATAGAAGTGGTGGTAAGAACAGGGAAGATATTAATTAACTACACAAGGATTCCAGACCTAAATAAACATTTCTCAGAAAAGTAGTAAACTTGAATTTGTATATGAAGAAGGCTCAAATTTACTTGGCCTTAACTAATATAAAATCAGAGTAGTAGCTTCCAAGTTGTGACATTTGCAAATTATGTCAGCTCTTTTGAATGAACCATTGGATATACCTGACTATACTACTGGTGCTGATAGGAGGATTAAGCAAAAATAAATCACTAGTTCTAGCCAAGATGTACCTGTTTTTCATCTTTAATGATCTAATTGAGTAGAGGAAAATGAAATATACCAAGATAGACAGATTAGCCACAATAAAGATTCAAGCAACAAAGAGACAAAAGGAATGCATCAAAAAAGCATGTAACTTTTTTGGGGAAACAGCATGTATTTCAACTTCAGCATTTATTTATTAAGCATGTATTAGGTGCTAGGAATAGAATTTTTCTTTTTGAAAAAACACAATACCTTTAAGAAATATTCAATGGCAAGAAGGAAGAATTTAGCATGTACTGTTTCCACTTAATACCCCGTCAGGGCTTCTTAACAATTTAAGAAACCCAATGTAGACAGCATTTCCAAACAATGTAAAAGAAGGACTCTGAACTACTTCTGGAGCTCCAGTACCCACAGAACAACACAGAGAAGCTAGCCTCCCGATGAGGACAGCCAGCATCCCAGGAGGAAATGGCCAGCCCAGTGCTCTGGGAGGAGACAGCAAAATGCTATTGAAAGGCCAGCCCACCCCTCTGGTAGGCAAACACAGACCCATGTGAGCTGTGGTTTTAGCCCCAGGGCGACCAGCCAGCAGCTGGCTGGAGGGACTCCAGAACATCAGCAGATGTAGCAATTCCAGAATTATCAACACAGATATGCCTAGGACAAAGTGAGAGGCCAGTGCCCTATAGACTTTGGGACAAGTATTTGGGGAACGTGTCAGCTTCTTCCCACTGGGGCAAGAAGCAGCTGAGGAGCCATGGCACAGGCACCATTTTGCAGCTTCAGTGGCAGCTTCAGCTCCCGGTCTGCCAACTGTAGGGAGAACCAACAATCAATCTGGGGGTTAATTTCTCTTGCTTTAACTTCCCTGGATCTGGATTGCTGTCTGGGGTGAAGGTCTGGTGTGGGTATCCAGCTTCCCAGATCCTGTGGAGGCTTTAGAGAGACTACCCAACTAATATCTCCAGAAGGTGTGAAGACCACAACATTTGGGATGGAAGCTGCCCTGTATGGCGGCAGAGTCCTACTGTGGCAACAAGCCCCAAAATCAAGTAATTAAGTGGCAACATGCCTAGGCAAAGGAAACAAAATAAACAGAAAAATGCAACATTAGACTCCTATTTGGGGGGCAAAGAGGATCAAAGCATGGAACAGGAGGAGGTCTAGGAGGCCAGAACTCCTGCACCAAAAGCCCCAAATGAACATACAAGTGGGTTACAGGCCATAAAGAACCTTAAGAAGGACTTTAAAAACCAAATAAGAGAAGTGGAGGAAAATTGAGATGAGAAATGTGAAGGATGCAGGAAAAGTATGAAATGAGGGTCAACAGCCTGACTGAGGAAAATAACACCATAAAAATAGACTAACTCAAATGGCAAATGAGGCTCAAAAGGGCAATGAGGAGAAGAATGCCTTAAAAAGTTGAATTTGCCAGATGGAAAAAGAATCTCAAAAGCTCACTGAGGAGATTAATTCCTTCAGAGTTAGACTGGAGCAAATGGAAGCTAATGACTTTATGAGAAATCAAGATGCTGTTAATCAGATCAAAGAAAGAACCTAGAAACCATCCTTCAAGTAATTCTGAAAGAAAATTACCCTGACGTTTTAGACCCAGATGGCAAAATAGAAGTTGAAAGAATCCATCGATCACCTCCTGAAAAAGGTCCCAAAAAGAAAACTCCCAGGAATATTATAGCCAGGTTCCAGACTTCCCAGATCAAGGAGAAAATACTACAAGCAGCCAGGAAGAAACAATTTCAATATTGTGGAAATACAATCAGAATAGCACAGGACCCGGCTGCTTTTACACCCAGGGATTGAAGGGCATGGAATATGATATTCTAGAGGTCAAAAGATTTGGGATTAAAACCAAGAATCACCTACCCAGGAAAACTGAGTGTCTTGTTTCAGGGTAAAATATGGTCATTCAGTGGAACAGAGGACTTTCAAGCATTCTTGAGGAAAAAAAAAACAGAGTTGAATATAAAAATTGACATTAAGATACAAGAAGCAAGAGATGCTTGAGAAGGAAATAAGGGAAAAGAAATCACTTTGAACTTATCTAAGTTGAACTATTGACATTCCTACATGGAAAAACAATAACTGTGACTGATGAAACCTTCATCATTATGAAAATAATTAGAGAAGGGTATGTGGCTATAAGAATACATATGTGAATGTGTGTATATATGTTTACAGGTGTACATGGAAAGAGGGCACCAGGTGAATTTGTTGGGAAGAGATGATACATAAGGGGTGAAGCTTTGAGGTGAGAGAGGAAAGTGGCAGGAGGAGATGGGGAGAGACAGGGTAGGGTAAACTATCTCATGTAGAAGAGGCAAGGGGAAGTGTTTGCAGGGGAGGGGATGAACAGGAAGGCAAAAAGGCAACACCATATTCTCATTGATTTTGGCTCAGGGAGAGAATGACATACATACTAAATGGGATATCTCACCCTCTAAGAGAGTAGGGGGAAGTGGGATGAGCGGGGGGGATGATGGAGGGCAGGGCATTCTGGGGAGAGGGAAGCTTCGAAGTACCCACATTCTCGAAGAGTGACAGTATCAAAGTAGGAAATGGACCAGTTGTGTGGTGGGATGGGAAATATAAGCAGTATTTTAAATTATATCTACTATGGTAATGTTTTGCATAGTTATACATGTACCACACATACTGAATTGCTTAATTTCCCAGCGGGAGTGGGTGACAAGCGAGGAAGGGAATGGACCTGAAATTTGAATTTTTAAAATTAAATGTTTCAAATATTTTAAATACTATTATTAATACTATTTCACATGTAATTGGGAGATAAAATGTGCAGGCATTGGGGCACAGAGATTCACCTTGCTCTAATGGCAAAGTCAAAGGGGGTATGGGAGAAGATATGGGAGAGAGCAGATTGGATGAGGGGATATCTTGTGGGACTGGTATTCTGTGGGTAGGGGAAAAATGGGGAAAAATTGTAGCTCAAAATCTGGCAGAAATGAATGATGTAAACCAGAACTTAATCAAATAGTTGTTAAAAAAAAAGAAACCCAATGTAGGGGCAGGGGTGGATAGGTGGATCAGTGAATAGAGCATTGGCTGTGGAAGTCAGGAGGATCTGAGCAGAAATCCAACCTCAGAGTGTGTGACTTTGGGCAAGTCACTTAACCCACACTGCATTGTCATCTCCCCTCCAAAAAAATAAATCCTATGTTATGTTGTTATGGATGGAGAATTTCTTCACATGCTCTTACATGAAGACAGTACTGTAGTTATACAGAGAAAGACTACTAAGTATCAATTCAGAAATACACACAAGAAACGAAGTGGGATTGTTCACCTAATTATTATATAGATTAGGTCAGGCAACCCGCTGATTTAGTGCATTTATTTTGGTTCCTGTATTAAGGGCAGTCCTGTATATGGTCAATTACCTGAGGGCATAATTTAATAGAATTTTGTATCCTGGTAAGGTAGATACTAGGGGAAACCGTGGTGGATTTTCAATTATCTAAAGCAAATTGCTCCCACCAAAGTCCATTTATTAAAGCACTGATATTTTTTGAAAGATGATATATCTCTTAGAAGAAACTAATTTTGGCTTTGAACTGGATAGAGCAGTGTATTTTAGCTATATCATAAGATGCTTCCCATATCATAAAGTAATCAGAATTCAGATCATAATTGTAAATTTTGTGTTTCACAACTAATTGTGTTTTTATTAAACTCGCAAAAGTGATTGAAATCCTTTGAAATATAGGTGATGAACTCATTAACTATCATTTTATATGCATACAGTTGTTTCATTGTTACTATTTTAAGTTAAAAAAAGTAAAAATAAAGCAAAACTGAAGGCTTATTTTAAAAAGAAGAAAAAAGGCATGACTGCAAATCATGGGATCCTACTATTCTGGAAGATTAAAAATTACAGAATCTCAAAGGCCATAGGAAGATGGATTTTATTTTAACTAGGATATTAACTACTATAGCCAGTGATTATTTGTATATGGAAGTTGTAGTAAAGAATAATACAGAGGTTTCGTCTGTCCATAAAAGGTGGTGGATAGGCCATGCAGCCACACAAGAACAATCCACTTTTTGCCCTATTTTTATTAGAAAAATTCCAGGAAAGGGAAATACTCACACTGATGCAATGACACTGAAGTATCATAAAATTGCTTTTATCATAGAATTCCTGAAGGTAACAAAGGGCCTAGTGGCAGGGAAAAATCTTACATTCCCATTTCCAAAGCAATAAGTTGTAGACAATGAAAATGAGAGTATCACTATAGAAGTAGATCAGAGTCAAGATGGCAGAATAGAAACAAGATTTCCACACAGCTCCAGCTCCCACCTCCTCCAATTCAAGTTAAAAAAATTACTCTAGACAAACTTTGGAGCTAAAGAACCCACAAAATGACACAGAAAAACTTAATCTCACACTGAGGACAGACTTGCAGACTAGCAGGAAGCAGGCAGTGCAGTGCTCTGGGAGATGAGCCCAGCCCCACACAAGTCTGAGGTTCTAGCCTCAGAGGATCCTGACCAGACACCAGCTGGAGGAAATTCAGATCACCAGCAGCTGTGGTGGTTTCCAGAATTATCAACCCATAGATGCCAAGGACAAAGTGAGAGATCAATACAGTGTGGACTTTGGCATATGGGGATATGGAGTGCGGTCTGGCCTTTGCCCTCTGGGCAAGAAGCAGCTGAGGCACCATAGCCATGAAGCCACCCCCTGGTGGTTGCTTCAGGGCTCTGGTCAGCAGATTGTAAGGGGATAAAGTGGCCAGTCTGAGGGATATTCACTCTTGCTTTAACATTCTTGGATCTGGATTGCTGTCTAGTGTGGAGGACCTGGGGTATGTGAGCAATATTCCAGAGTGTGTGGAGGCTTCAGAGAGGGCACCCAACTAATACCTCTAGCAGCTCGCTAGAAAAACCCCAGCATTTGTGATAAAACTCCCATTTTTGGTAGCAGAGTTCTACTGTGGCAAAAGGCTCAAAAGTCAAATAATTGAGTGGCAACATGAGCAAGCAAAGGAAGCAAAGCAAACAGAACAACACAACTTTACACTCCCTTTTTGGGCACAAAAAGGTTCAAAGCATAGAACAGGAGAAAGACAACAAGGTCAGAACTCCTGCAACAAAAGCTTCCAAGAAATATATGAGCTGGTTACAGACCATAAAGGAGCTTAAAAACGATTTTGAAAAGCAAATAAGACAAGTGGAGGAAACGTTGGGAAGATAAATTAGGACAATGCAAGAAAATTATGAAATGAAAGTCAACAACGAGACTGAAGAAAACAACACCTTAAAAATAGACTAACTCAAATCACAAAAGAGGGACAAAAAGGTATTTTGAGGAGAAGAATGCATTAAAATGCAGAATTTGCCAAATGGAAAATGAATCTCAAAAGCTCACTGAAGAGAAGCATTCCTTCAGAATTAGATTGGAGTAAATGGAAGTTAATGACTTTATGAGAAATCAAGAGGTTATTAAACAGATTGAAAAAAATGAAAAAATAGAAGGCAATGTGAAATATATCACTGGAAAAACCACTGACCTGGATAATATATCTAGGAGAGGTAATTTTGAAATTATTAGACTACCTGAAAGTCATGATCAAAAAAAAAAAAGTACCTAGAAATCATCCTTCAAGAAATTCTCAAGGAAAATTGCCCTAAAGTTTTGTAACCAAAGGGCAAAATAGAGGTTTGAAGAGTACAACAATCACCTCCTGAAAAGAAAACTCCTAGGAATATTATAGCCAGGTTCTAGAGATCAAGGAGAAAATATTACAATCAGCCAGGAAGAATCAATTTCCATATTGTGGAAACACAATCCGGATAACTCAGGACCTGGCAACTTCTACACTGAGGTACTGAAGGGCTTGGAATATGATATTCTGGAGGTTAAAGAAGCTGGGATTAAAACCAAGAATCACCTACCCAGCAAACCTGAGTATCATGTTCCAGGGGAAAATATGGTCATTCAGTTGAATAGAGGACTTTCAAGCATTCTTGATGAAAAAACCAGAGTTGAAAAGAACATTTGACAGTCAGATACAAGAAACAACAGAAGCCTGAGAAGGTAAACAGGGAAAAGAAATCATAAGGAACTTATCAAAATTGAACTACTTTTATTCCTATGTAGAGAAACAATGATTTTAACTTATGAAGCACTTCTTAGTATGAGAATAGTTGAAGGCAATAGAACTACACACACACACACACACACACACACACGCGTATGTGTGTGTGTCTTTGTGTGTGTGTCTGTGTATGTATACATACACATATATGACTATATAGCAGGGTATATGGGTATATGAATACATATGTGAGTGTGTGTATATATTTGTCTACAGGTATACATAGACAGAATGTACAATACCAATTGCAAAGGAAGGAATGATACTTAAAAGGTGAAATTGGCAGGTGAGAGATGAATATAATGAGAGGAGATGGGGAGAGACACAATGTAATAAATTATCTCATACAGAAGAGGCAAGGGAAGATTGTTATAATGTAGGGGAAGAACAGAAAGGCAAAAGGGAATGAGTCAAGCTTATTTTATTTGAATTTGGCTTAGGGAGGAAATGACATGGACACTATAGGGTATCTCACCCTACCGGAAAGTAGAAGGGAAGGGGAAGATAGGGGCCGTAATGGAAGGGAGGTCAGGATGTGGGGGCGGGAAGTTGGGAGCACCTACTTTAGAAAAGGTATAGGATCAAAGTAGGGAATAAAACAAATGGGTAGTGGTATTGGATGGAGGGAAATATAATCAGTCTTTCACAATTTTTTTTCACTATGGAAATGTTTTGCATAGCTACACATGTACAGCCTATATTGAATTGCTTATCTTCTCAGTAGTAGTGGGTGATAAGCGAGGACGGAAAATAATTTGGAATCCAAAGTTTTAAAATAAAATATTTAAAAATTGTTATTATTATCATTATTATTTTACATCTAACTGGGAAATGAGTTATACAGGCACTGGGGCATAAGGATCCATCATCCCCTACTGGAAAGTCGAAGGGGGAATGGGAAAAGATATGGTAGAGAACAGATTGGGGTAGGGGGTATTTGGTGGGAATGCTATTTCCTGTTGCTGGGGAGGGAAAATTGAGGAGAAATTTTGTAAGTCAAAATCTTGTGGAAATCAGTGATGTAAACTAAAAAATAAAATTAAAAATAATACAATTCCCAATTTAAAACAACCTGACTTTCATAGATAACCTATTTTGTTGTGACTAATCAACCTTAATCTTTCTCCTCTAGTTTTGAATTATGTTTTGTCATGTTGTCTTATTTGGGTAAAAGAGTGTAAAGATATAGTTTATGATAACTGCTAAATTTATATAGAGTTACATTCCTTGATCTGTTATGTGATGTGAAAGAATATAGGCTTAAACTGGAAAAAAATTAAAGAATTTAAATTATTAAATGAACAATCAAGTCACAGAAGGCTGTTTATGGCAAGAGGGAATCTACAATATCAAGTACTAATAGGTAGGCGTTATTGTATGGAAGAATATAGTAAATAAAATACCCTTGGTGTGGCTTTTTGGCACAGTGAGGAGAGCACTGCTCCTGGAGTCAGGAGGACCTGAGTTCAAATCCAGCCTCAGACATTTAACACTTCCAAGCAATGTGACCTTGGGCAAGTCACTTAACTCACATTACCCTGCCTCCCCCCTCCAAAAAAAAAAAAAAACCCTTTATGTAGTGTGTAATTAACAAAAGTGGCTTGGGTGACTAACAGTTTATTTCCAAAACAATGAATAGCAGGATGAACAGAGACCAGACACTGCAAAATTGAATGGTACTAAATTCCAAAGGGTTGTTTAAGTGAAGGAATAGATAAGAATTAGTATGCCTTTAAGTTATTCATCTAGAACAAATGGTAAAAATATTTTGACAAATTAATTCTGTGCTTAACATTGAATATGTACTTTTAAAAATAGATCTGAAATATGAACTCAACATTTAATTATTATTCCTAGACTTCTCCTCTGGTTAAAATAACATATGTTCTGATAAAAATATTTTCAAAAGCTCATTAAACACATAGCATTGAGCATGTAGTCCTTTTAATAGATTTGAAACAAAAAAAGATTGGACTGTTTTTTCAGATTTTAGAATTTGGATATAGCATGATGTAATGAGCAATGAATTAGGAGTCAAAAGATCAGGGTTCAAGTCTGTAACAATAGTTTGGCAGTTTCAAGGAATTTATTTTCATTCATATATATGCATGTATATAGACAGATATACACAATAAGCATAAATGTATGTATATATGTGTCTAAATATGTATGTGTACATATATATGTTTGTATGCATATGTGGGTATATGTGTGTGTGTATTTAAAATTACTCAAGTTTTGAGGGTTATTTACTTCTTTAGGCTAAAAAGGCCTTTTTTAAACTTTCTCTATTTTGATAATTGACATGGCCCTTTCCTTCCCTAGCTGCTCTCTCTTCACAATGGATCACTGAACTTTGGGAAACATAAAAGCTGCTTAGCTTCTCCAGAAGCAATGCACTACCTCCCGTGCCTCCTTGTGCACCTTTTAGGAGGATATATGGGGGATTGCATCCCATCTGCCCTGCCAGAATCAAGGTAAGTCCAATGCCACTTCCCTTAAATCAGCCTAGGCACTCATTTAGGCCTCAGACCTTAGTGGGGGGACTGCTCATGTGAGCAAGTAAAGAGTCAGTTGGGTGAGGACATGTTGCTAAACAATAGAAGGGATGGATGACAGCTTCTCTGCAGCCCAAGAGAAAGCATCCTACTAAGTGTGGACTCTTCTAGCTGTCAACTGAAGAAAACTCAACAAAAATCCTGAATTAGCTGCAGATCCAAAATTATACAGGAAAAGGGTCTTTGATTATTCAACGTTTTGAAGAACCTGAAAGCAAAGATGAGAGAATTCCAAAGATTCCAATGTCTACTTTTGAGGTTGCGCCAAATAAAGGCATCAAAAATAATGTAGCAGAAATTAACAAAGGGTTTTACATCATTACTTCTGAAGGTTCACCATGAAGAATGCCAAAATGAGTGAAATGGATGACAAAAAAAACAATAACAACCTTTTTTTTAAGCTTTCAAGTTATTTGATGGCAGTGATGATGGCATAAAGGAAACACTGTATGTAAAAATATTAAAAGGGCTGCTAAACAATTAGGAGGCAATTAAGTGAACTTCAGGGAATGTTGGAAGAAACTGAAGGGCATGGAGATGGAGAAAAATGGGAATTTCTGAAGATGGTAAAAAAAATCATTTTTATTGTTCTTCTCTGTATTTTTTAAAATATCATTGTATAATTTGAAACATCTTTACTATTTCCAATTTTAGTCATTTTTCAGTCCATTTGAGGCAATTATTTCAAACTTCTCCTTTGAGAAAGGTACTTGAACTCTGTTTTCTATCTTTGTGTTCAGTTGGAAAATAGAACCTTCCTTTTCCATCTGAATTGCTTTTTCCCCCCGGAACACAACTCCAGGAATAATTTGTGGAATTTTTGAATAATTATAATGATAGGTGACATATCTTTATGTTATCACGTCAATTATATCAGGTATTGGAAAAAGGAAAAATAGATTCCCATTATGTTTGCTAACAAAAATGTCTTATTATTCCACAATGTGTCTTGTAAATTTCAGTCTATGGAGAAAATCTCTTTTTTTCTCTTTTCCTAAAAGAGATCCAGTTCTCTAGGTGATCATAGAACAAAAGTGAATCCAGATTAAAACAAAGCAAAAATCTATTGCAAAATAATTAACTCTAAGTACAATTCTGTGACACATCATTATTAATTATTACACTAGTAAAACTTAACAATCTAGTGGAGTATAAGGGGTTGACTTTAGAAAGTATAAGGATGGAAGGTAAAGAGAATTAGAAAGTAAAACGTGTTATATATAAATAAAAATTGTACTGACAGTACTGAGAAGGGAAAACAAAAGAAGAAAAGAGCTGAGATAAAATTTCATTTCCCATACAACTTTTGGCAACCTACTACTAATCAACAAACTTTAACTGTCTGCTGTATGTCTTATGCTATGCTAGGCACTAAGGATACAAAATAAAAAGGATGAAATAATGCCTATTGTTAAGAAACCAACATTCTAAGGCATGGGTTGTTCTTTTATTTCTGTTTTGACAAAGCAAGCCATTTTAACAATGGAAATAATCTACTTTGAAACTACAGGAGAAAAACAACCACCACTACCACAACAAAACTTTGGCGGGTTACTAGTTTGAATTAAATATCTTGGCCCATCATACCATTGACAGAAACAAGAAAAGAAGATAAAGAGGCAGTAGCTTTGGAAAAAACCACAATGAGCTTTTTTTTTTTTTTTTTTTTTTTTGGTATATTGAGTTTGAGATACATATAAAAAAACCTGGTCTATCATACAAAGGAAGGGTAGGTATTGAGAAAAAAAAATAAAGTTATTTTGACATGTTCAATTTTAGCTGTTAATGGACTTCCAAGTGTGGATGTTTAACATGAAGTTCAGTACAAAGATCCAGGACGGATAGATATATTCATAATAGTTCAATTCAAGGAAAGTAGTAAGATCACTGAGAGTTAAGAAAAGAGAAGATGAACAAGATAGAACTGTGGTCTATACACAAGCAGAATATTGATTATGATTCTGAAAATGAAACTAAAAATAATTGTCAGATAGATCTTAGCAAATAATATCACCAAAACCCAATGAGGACAGAATGTGTACAGGAGGGAGTAGTGAAGGATTAAATGCAAGAGAAAGGTAAAAAGCAACAGATTTAAGAAAAGACCATTAGATTTAGCCATAAAGAAATCGTTTACCGTGGAAAGAAAGGACATATTCAGTTGAGTGGTGGGTGGGGATGAAAGATTATAAGAGCTTTTGAAGGGAATTTGAGGAGAGGAGGTTGAAACAAATATTCAACACAAGTTTTCTAGGATTTTTTTAAGTAGGAAGAGACATAGAAGGATAGAGGGTAAGTTCACATTTTAGAGGTTTTTTTTTTTAAGGATGGGAATTTTGTAAGGATATTTGTTGTCAGTACGGAAGACTAGATATTTTTTGAATTAAATTTTATGTTTACTTTTAGTTTACATCATTCATTTCCACAAGATTTTGAGGTACAAATTTCTTCCCCATCTTTGCATACCCACCACCCCAAAATAGCAATCCCAATGACTACTCCCGGCTCCAATATGTTGTCCCCTACATCCTCCCCATCCCTCTCAGAATTCCAATAGGGCAAGATGAATCTCTATACCCCAGTGCTTGTATATCTGTTTCCCAGTTGAATGAAACACAAACACACACACACACACACACACACACACACACACACACACACGCGCGCGCGCGCACACACATATATATGTGTATATTTATATATATATATGTATATATATATATACACATACATACATACATATATATATATATATTTTTCTTAAACATTTGATTTTAAAATTTTAGATTCCACATTCTTTCCCTTCCTCCATCCTCACCCACCCTTACTGGGAAGATAAGCAATTCAATGTACATTGTACATGTTTAGATATGGAAATCCTTTCCATAGTGGATATATTGTGAAAGACTGACTATAATTCCCTCAATCCTATCCTGCCCCCAACTTGTTCTATTCTCTATTTGACACTGACGCATTTTGAAAGTGGGTGTTTCCAACTTCCCTCCCCTCAACGTTCTCTCCCTTCCATTATACTCCCTCTCATACCCCTCCCCCCCTACTCTCTTGTAGGGTGAATACCCTATTTAGTGTGTATGTCATTTCCTCCCTAAACCAAATTCAATGACAGTAAAGTTGACTCATTCCCTTTTGCCTTCCTCTTCTTCCCCTCCATTGTAACAGTTTACCTTTGCCTCTTCTATATGAGATAATTTACCTCATTCTCTCTCTCCCCATCTCCTCTCATTATATTCCTCTCTTAACTGACAATTTCACCATTTAAATATCATCCTTTCCTTTTCAATTGGTTATATGTCCTCTGTTTATATATAGCTGTACACACACACAAACACACACACACACACTCACATATATATTCATACACCCATATACTCTCTTACCTAGACACATATATGTATGTGTACATATATATATATATATATATATATATATATAAAATACATATATATGTATATTTACATTCCCTTCAAGTATTACCATACTGAGAAAAGTTTTGAGTTACTATTATCACTTTTCCAAGTAGGAATGTAAATAGTTCACATTTGATAAGTTCCTTATGATTTATTTTCCCTGTTTACCTTCTCATGATTCTTTTGTTTATTGTATCTGAATGTCAAATTTTTTATCTAGCACTAGAGTTTTTTTTTTTTTTTATCATTGTTCTCAGGAAGTTCGATAATATTTTAAATGATCTCTCCTGTATCTATTTTCCAGGTCACTGCTTTCCCCAGGAAGACATTTCACATTGCCTTCTATTTTTTCATTTGTTTGGATCTGTTTAATAGTAACTTGATTTTTCATGAAGTAAGTAGCTTCTATATGCTCCCATCTAATTCTGCAGGAATAACTCTCTTCAGTGAGCTTTTGCAATAAAGGGAAATATAAAAATAGACTAAAATCTAATTGGAAACTAAATAATTTAATCCTAAAGAATGAATGGGTCAAACAAGAAATTATAGAAACAATAAGTAACTACATCCAAGAGAATGACAATAATGAGACAACATACAAAAACTTGTGGGATGCAGCAAAGGCAGTTTAGGGGAAGTTTTATATCCCTGAGTGCATACATAAATAAATTAGGGAAATTGGAGTTACCTCAATTGGGCATGCAACTGCAAAACCTAGAAAATTAACAACTTGAAAATCCCCAATTTAATACTAAATTAGAAATAATGAAAACCAAAGGAGAGTTTAATAAAATTTAATTTAAGAAAACTATTAAAATAATAAATGAAACTAAGATCTGGTTTTATGAAAAAAAAAACAATAAAATTGATACACCCTTAGTCAATAAGATAAAAATGAAAATGAAAACAAAATTATGAGTATCAAAAATGAAAAGGATGAAAATACCTCCAATGAAGAGGAGATTCAAACAATAATTAGGAAGTATTTTGCTAAATTGTATTACGTAAATTGGACAATCGTAGTGAAATATATGAATACTTATAAAAAATGTCTTAGCCATATTAACTTAAGAGGAAAAATTATATAAATAACTCCATCGCAGAAAAAGAAATTGAACCAACTATCATTTTACTCCTTAGGAAAAAATCTCTGAGGCTAGATGGATTTACTACCAACTTCTTTCAAACATTTAAAAAACAATTTATTCCAATACTCCACAAAATATTTGGGAAAATTAGTGAATAAGGAATCCTACCAATTTATTTTTATCACACAAATATGGTACTGATACCTAAATCAGGAATAGATAAAACAGAGAAAAAAAGCATAAGCCAATTTCCTTCATGAAGATAGATGCAAAAATTTAAGTAAAATATTAGCACAAAAACTATAGGGACTTATCATAAGAATAATACACTTTGATCAGGTAGTATTTATTTGAGGAATGCAAGGATGGTTTAATATTAGGAATACAATCAGTAAAATTGATTTTATCAACAATAAAACTAGAAGAAACCATGTGATTATCTCAATAGATGAAGAAATGGCTTTTGACAAAATATAACATCCAATCCTATTTGAAACCCTAGAAAGAAGAGGAATTAATTTTATTGCGGTGGAGTCAAGATGGAGAAGTAGAAACAGGCTTCTTTCACCGATACATGTAAAAGGGGAATCTGAATAAATTATGGGCTATAGAACCCACAAAATGACACAGAGAAGCTTATCTCTTCCTGAGGACAGCTTTGCAGCCCAGGCAGGTATCAGCCTGATCAGCACTCTGGAAGGTGAACCCAGCCACCTGGGAGACATAGATTTTAACACCAGGGACGGCCTGGCAAGTAGCCAGCTGGAGGGACTTCAGAACATCAGCAGCTGTAGTATTTCCAGAATTAGTAACAAATTGATGCTAGGGAGAATGTGAGAGGTCAGTTCAGTATGGACTTTGGGATCCACTAGTGGGGAATGCATTGTCCTCCTCGCCCTGAGGCAATAAGCCACTGAGGAGCCAGATCAAGGAGAGAAGATTACAAGCAGCTAGGAAGAAACATTTTGAATATTGTGGAAACACAAGCAGGATAACACAGGATCTAGCAGCTTCAACACTGAGGGATCAAAGGGCCTGGAAAATGATACTGGGGGGGGAGGAGTTGGGATTAAAACCAGGAATCACCTACCCAGCAAAACTGAGTATCAAGTTTAAGGGGAAAATATAGCCATTCAGTGGAATAAATGAATTTCAAGTATTCTTGAAGAAAAAAAACAGAGTTGCATAGAAAATTTGATATTTAGATATAAGAAGCAAGAGAAGCATGAGAAGGTAAACAGGGAAAAGAAATCATAAGGAACTTATCAAAGTTGAACTATTTACATTCCTACATAGAAAAATGATAATCTAGTAGTTGAAGGATATAGAAAGTGTGTGAATAAATATATGGATTTGTGTGTATATGTTGACAGGTATACATAGATAGAGGGCAGAAGACCAATTTAATAGGAAGGGATTATAATTAAAAGGTGGAATAAAGAGGCAAGAGAGGAAGATAATGAGAGGAGATGGGGAGAGACAAAATGGGGTAAACAATCACATATAAAAGAGGCAAGGGATAATGGATACAATGGAGCTTAATATGGAACAGCCAGTGAAGCATTCTGGGAGGTTTTAGCCCAAGGGTGGCCAGACCAGCAACCTGCTGGAGGAACACCAAAACACCAGCAACTGTGGTGTTTCCAGAATTGCCAACACATAGATGCCAACTACAAAGTGAGAGGTTAGTGCAGTTTGGACTTGGGGACTCATTAGTGGGGAGAACACATTGGCATCTTTGCCTGGGGGTGAGAAGGTTAGGAGACAATTCAGCACAACCAAAGACACACATGGCAGCTTCAGTTCCTTGTCTGCAATCTGAATTTGTCCGGTGGAAAAAGAATCTCAAAAGCTGCCTGAGAAGAATCATTCCTTCAGAATTGGACTGGAGCATATGGAAGCTAGTGACTTTATGAGAAATCAGGATGGTATTAAGCATATCCAAACAAACGAAAGAATAGAAGGTAATGTGAAATATCATATGGGAAAAGCCAGCATCTGAAATTCCCACTTTCAAGGATTCTTGAGGAAAAACCCAGAGTTGAATAGAAAATTTGACTGTTAGATACAAGAAACAAGAAATACTTGAGAATGTAAACAAGGAAAAGAAATCAAAAGGAACTTATCCAAGTTGAACTATTTACATTCCTACAGGAAAAAACAATAACTGTAACTGATGAAACTTTTCTCAGTATGAAAACAGTTGAAGAAGGGTATATGGCCATATGAATACATAGGTGAATGTGTGTATATATGTTTAGAGGTATATATAGATAGAGAACACAGGTCGAATCTAATAGGATGGGATGATATTTAAAATGTTAAATTAAGAGGTGAGGGAGTAATATGGTGAGAGGAAATGGGGAGATACAATGGGGTGAACTGTCTTGTGTAGATGAGGCAGTGGAAGGTGGTTGCAGGGGAGTGGAAGAACAGGAAGGCAAAAAACAAAACCTTATTCTCATTGAATTTGGGCCAGGGAGAGAATGACATGAAAACTAAACAGGTTGTCCCACCATACAGGAGAGTGGAGGGAGGGGGATGGGGGAAGAGGTTGGAGGGGAGGTGTGGCTGGGGGGAGGGAAGTTGGAAGCACCTAGTTTTGAAAAGGGAAAGGATCAAGGTGGGGATTGGACCAGGTGGAAAGTGGGATAGGAGGGAGGGAAATATAGTCAGTCTTTTACAATATATCTACCATGGTAACGCTTTGCAGAGCTACACTTATATAGCTTATATTTAGTTGCTTATCTTCCTTTTACAATCAAACTTTTAATAATATATAAACACTATGATTAATACTATTTTGCATATAATTGGGAGATAAGATGTGCAGACAAGGGGGGCTCGGTGATCCACCTCGCCCTACTGGAAAAGTCGAAGGCGGTATGGGAGAAGAGATGGGAGAGAGCAGATTGGTTGAGGGGATATCCTGTATGACTATTATTCTGGGGTGCTGGTTAGGGAAAAATGGGGAGACAATTGTAACTCAAAATCTGATGGAGATGAATGATGTAAACCAGAAGTTAATAAAGCATTTGAAAAAAAAAAAAAACTACTTGGTACTGGCAGAGGAATAGTGTAGTGGATCAGTGGAATAGATTGAGTACACAAGACTCAATAATCAATGACTATAGTAATCTACTCTTTGATAAACACAAAGACCCCAGCTTTTGGGATAAGATCTCAGTATTTGAAAACCAAAACAAAACAAACAAAAACTTCTAGGAAAACTGAAATATAGTATGGCAGAAACTTGGCATAGACCGTTATCTAACACCGTATACCAAAATCTAGTAAAAATGGGTAAATGATATAAGCATAAAGGCTGATACTGGTAGCAATCTGAGAATGCAAGGAATAGTTTTCCTGTCAAATTCATGGACAGGGAAAGACTTTATGACCAAACAAGCATTAGAGAGCAGTATAAAATGCAAAATGGATAATTTTGATTACATTAAATTGAAAAACTTCTGTATTAACAAAGCCAAAATAAACAAGATTAAGATGCAATTGGAAAACTGGGTAACACTTTTTATAAAAAATTTCCCTGATAAAGTCCTCATTTCTAAAATATATAGAGAATTGAGTCAAATCTCTAAGAATACAAGGCATTCCCCAATTGATAAATTGTCAAAAGATATGAACAGGCAGTTCTCAGAGGAAGAAATTAAAGATATCTATAAGCATATGAAAAATGCTCTAAATCACCATTGATTAGAGAAATACAAATCAAAACATTTCAGATATACGACATCTCACCAGTCAGATTGGCTAAGATGACAAAACAAGAAAATTATAAATGCTGGAGAGGATATGGAAAAATTGGAACACTCAAGCTTTGGTGGAGAATTTGTCGACTTATTCAACCTTTCTGGAGAACAATCAGGAACTATGCCTAAAGGGCTATAAATAATTTCATTCCCTTTGAACCAGCAATACCACTTCTAGGGTTGTATCTCAAAGAGATCATAGAAGTAGGAGGAAATCCTATATATATATATATATATATTTATAGCATTATTTTGTGGTGGCAAAGAAATGGAAATTAAATGGACATCCATCAACTTGGGAATGGCTAAACAAGTTGTGGTATATGAATGTAATGGCATAGTATTATGCAATGAAGAATGAAGAGAAGATGATTTCCTGGAAAGTCTTATATGAACTAATGCTAAGTGAGAAAAGCAGAACCAGAGAAATTTGTACGCAATTAGAGACACAACGTATGTGTGACAACCAAATTTGATAGACTGGACTCTTCTCAGCAATGTAGGTTTATTGGAGATACATTTGGTAATATATTTCATACAAAATACTCATAATGGAGAGAGACGTCTACATTAAGAACTAGAAGTAACAGAATTTGAATGAAAAATGAAGCAAATTACATGCTCTCTTTCTTTTTTCTTGTTTGTTTGCTTTTCCTCTTTCCCATTGTTCATTTCATCAGTGACAATCATTTATAACCTGATCAATGTCTAATGTGAAACTATTTGCATATCCTCTACTTTATTGTATGTGGCCATGTGGGAAAGAGGGAGAGATGAGAGAGGGGGAGAATGTTTGAAACTCAAGGGATTGTGGAAATGAATCTTGTAAAATAAAAGTAAACAAACAAATTAATATTGACAAAAGAGGATTTAAAAACACAAAAAAGGACCACAGGACTTTTATACTGGAATAACTGCTGCCAGCAAAATTAAATACCTTACAGCCAGAAAAAAAATTCAACATTCATTCCTATTTAAATTCTAGAAAACAGGAATAAGTGCACCATTCCTTATACTAGCATGTATCAAAAATATAAATCCATAAAAATGTGAGATAAACTATACAGGTAGATAAAGTATAAAGTTTTTCAATAAGGAGTTAGGTAGATCAAGGATGTCCCTTTCCACTACTATTTGATATAGTCCTAGATATATTAACAATAAGAAAAAATGAGTAATAAACAATGAACAAAATTAGTGTTTTTTATATACTACCATGGTTTATTTAGTTGCAGAATATCAATAAATCCACATAAATCATCAAGATTTCTGTATTTTACCAATAAAACCCAGAAGAAAGGGATACAATGTTTAATTCCATTTAAAATTTCTAAAGAATATATAAGTATACCAGCCATGTGACCATGGGCTACTACCCATGTGACCTTTGGCAAGTCATTTAACTCCAATTGTCCAGGCTTCACCCCTCCAAAAAAAAAAAAAGGCAAACAATAATATATAACTAGTACTTGGGAGTCTAACTACCAAGACACATGCTTTAAATCTATAAATAAAATAAAAAAAAAACACTTTTACAGAAATAAAGGCAGAACAATTAGAGAAATATTGATTTTAATGAGTACAAAGAGAAAATATAATAAAAATGACAATATTAAAATATTTTTTCAGTATTTTGCCAATTAAACAACAAAGTATTTTTTTAGAGCTAGAAAAACTAATAATGAATTTCAAGTGAAGGAAAAAAATGTTTTTCAAAAATATCAAGGGTATTTATTTAGAAGTGTCAAGGGGCCTAACAGTAGCATACATAAATGATAATATAAAGCATTAAACATCAAAATTATTTGATATTGGTTAAAAAATAGATGGCTGGGGGCGGCTAGGTGGCGCAGTGAATAGAGCGCCGGCCCTGGAATCAGAAGGACCTGAGTTCGGAGCCGGCTTCCGACACTTAATCCGAACAAACAAAAAAACCTAGCCGTGTAACCTTGGGCAAGTTACTTAACCCCAATTGCCCGAAAGGGGCGGCTAGGTGGCGCAGTGAGTAAGAGTGCCGGCCTCGGAGTTTGGATGACCCGAGATCAGATCCGGCCTCAGAAAATGAGCACCCACGCATAAATAATGACTAGCCATGTAACCTTGAGCAAGTTACTTAACCCCAATTGCTTAAAAAAAAAAAAAATAAAAAAAAAATAGATGGCTGTATCACTGAAATCAACTAAGTACATAGCTTATGGAAGAAAACAAACATAGCCTTTGATAATACCAAAAACCCCTGCTATATGGATAAGCACATACCATTTGAAAAACTGGAGAGCAATCATACAGAAATATATTGAAAAACATCCCACACTGTATGCTAGAAAACATCTTACAAATGGATACATTACTGAGACATAAAGGGTGATATTATAAACTAATGAGACTGAGAACAAAAAGGTTTTGAGGTCTATAGATAGGAAAAACAAATCTCAAAACTAAACAAGGCTTAGACAGGATCACCAAAGATTATATACATGATTCAACTTTTAAATTGAGCATGTATAACCAAAGCAAAAAAATTAAAGGGAAAAGAGGCAATTAGTGCAATGTTTTACAGTGAGTTTCCCTAATAAAGTTTTCATTCCCAATACTTTTTAAAAAATGACTTTAACCTATCTGTAAGAATGAGGCCTTACCCAGTTATAAATGATCAAGTAATATGAACAGGTGGTTTTAAAAGAAAGAGTTCCAAGGTATCAATGGTCATATGAAAATATGGTATACATCTCTAATAGTAAGACAAATGAAAATTATATGAACTCTGGAAGTTCATCACCTGTTAAATTATTTTTATTTGAATTTAACTCAGTCATTTTTCTCTCTAGCATTATATGCTAATTAGTTTTTACAATAATTTTGTTTACTACTACTACTAGTACTACTACTACTACTACTGCACTGCCAGGGTGGCTGCCAACACAGTTTCTTAGATCTGCTTTTCTATAGGAAAGCAAGTCAAAATGGGTTAACAATCTTGCTTTAATCAAACATATGTCATTTACCTCATTGAGGGGGAAAAGTTCAGCAACCCGAACTTCAGAGAATACAGAGGTAACAAGGAGACAACAAATACAGAGAAACATATCAGCAGACAGGTCTCCAACTGTGTGACCATCACATTCATACCTAGTCACAGTTACCAGAGAGGGAAGCACCAACATCTGGGTTCTTCAAAGCCATGGAGCTTGACGGCTGCCAAGAAGCATATCTGGTCAAATCACACAACACTTCTCAAAGTGAGTCCTAAAACAAAGCCTCACATAAGGGTTTATTTTGCCTTCTCCTGCCTCAGAGAATGTCCCAAACCTCTTGACCTGCTACCTGATCACACAGCACTGAGGTATGGGCATTCGTGAAAACCAAGCCTCCCACCACAGGCTCCAGGTTCACTTAAGCGTATCAAAGGGCCTAGGGGCATGGAAGATCATAAACTCCCATTCCCACAACAACATCACATTTTTAAGATAACAAAAGTGGATAACAAAACTGGAAATTGACAGCTAAGAAATGGGAAAGACAATATGTGGTTGTTCTGGAGCCAGCTCTTAGCAGCTCATCAGAGTTTATTGTAAAAATTTTTGTTGTAAGCAGTTACACCTTAGAAATAGACAAATGTTATATATCAATTATGTATTATGTTGATTATCTGGATTTAGTAAAGTGATAGGTAAAATAATATAGACTAAACTTAACACTGTATAATGTGTACATTCCCATCTCCCCAAGATAGTTATTAAACATGTACCAACATACTTTTTAATGCAAATTAATGGATATTTGATGGATCTGTGAATTGTTATTGGTGGAGGAAAAAAAAAAACCCGGGTACTAAAGAGTATCCCTTAAAAATTACTAGGTAAAATAATGGAATTCAATTATGTCACAATAAATTATGAAAAGGGACATTTTTAGGGAAATATAGCCTCAAAGACTTGTAAGAATTGATGAAATTATATAATCAGAATCAGAAAAATATTTATATTATAACAAAAACAATTTTGAAATATTTAATTACCTTACCAATACAAGGGTCCACTACAACTGCAGAAGACTGGTTATTAAGTATGCTACCTACTTCCTGACAAAAATGGTGATGGACTTGAAAGCAGATAATGAGACATATTTTTGACAGTCAATGTACGAAATTGTTTTCCATGAATATGTCTATTATAAGAGTTTTGTTTTTCATTTCTAAACTAATAGAAATTAGAGAAAATACATTAATTCATTAAAATAAATTGGAAGATATTTAATATACAGTAGCTAAAAAGGGAGAGTACTAATAGCATTTCTTAACATATAGTGTGAGGTGTTTTTCAGTATATTTCTGTGTGGTTGCTTTCCAGTTTTTTCAAGCAGTATTTGCTTACCTTTATAGTCTCAGTCAATAGCTTCAACAGACTTTTTTGAAAAGTAGGTGGCAAATTATTTTTTATTTGAATTTGTTTAACTCAGTCATTTTCCTCTCTAGCATTATATGCTAATTAGTTTTTACAATAATTTTCTTTACTACTACTACTACTACTACTACTACTGCTTGTACTCCTACTCCTATTGTTACTACACCATTTCCTCAACTACCTGAGACTTTTTCATAGACAGCTCTCACTCTTTTATCTCTCTCTTCTTCCTATCTCTCTCTCTCTCTCAATTCACATAGGTATATATGTATGCACACATACATATATACATACATATAAATATGTTTATGTATACACATACATTTTTACATATTTACATGAGGATACCAAGATATCTACCAATCTGCTTGCTTATCCTGATTTTTCCATTAGGAAATCCTTCAAGAATTGTTGATAATTGTGATCAGTTGTCTTGATTCTTATATCTTTTCTTTGTTCTTCCTTTAAATCCTTAAGACACTACTCATTTCCTATATCCAACCAAGTTCAGAACTTCATTATTTTAAAGTTCCTGATTTGGAGACTAATTTTGTTTTAAGGAGGAAGATATTAGGTCAAGCAATTCCATGAAAGTATAAAGTATGATGCACAGTCATCAGAAATGAAGAATATAATGAAATATATACAACAAAGAGGAATTTAATTTGGATCAAAACTGCATCTGATTAATTAACCTTTTAGATTTTTAATCTACAGATGAGCTGGTTTTATCCATATGCTTCCTAAGAATGATGAAATTATATTCCACATAGCAAGTAGTATATAATTAAAACAATCACAAAAACCACACTTTTTATGTATTATTTTAAAGGGTATCTCTCCTTGCTACAAGTCTATAAGACCTTATTCTAAGCAATTCCAAAGCCAGTGATGTATTTGGTATGTCTTCATTACGCAGTGGCACCGTCGATAGATTTGGAAAGAAGTATTAAGTTTAAGGGCATATCAGAAAGGTATGTAAAGAGGTGATAGTAAATTTTACTAAGGATCAAATGGAAGAATACCTTTTTCCTCAATTGGGGGAATGCTGCTGTGCATTTCAGTGATCACATTGCAAATTAGGATTTTAGAGTAAGAAGTAGTGAAAAGGGGCAATTGAGATCTATTTTATAATAGAAAAAAGAAAGCTAAAGGAGAGGAACAAAGTGAAGAGTTTCATCTGACTGTTCTTTCCTTCTGCCATGCAATTTATATCCGTCCTCCATCTCCTTCTCCTTTTTAATAAGTATCTGTAATGTGCCTTATCCAGACCATCCTATGATCATAATTATTTCTCAGTTTCTAATAGTTAAAAAGAACCATTTGAAATCAGACAAAACCTGTAGGCTAATTTCTAAGTACTGTTTCATGTAACCAAATGTAATGGAAATGCAGATTTAAAGATCTTCCCTGCCCCTAGCTTAAGTGCACCTGGAGCCTGTGGTGGGAGGCTTGTTTTTCAGGAAAGCCCACACCTTGATACTTTGTGATTGGGCAGTGGGTCAAGGAGGTTGTTACATTCTCTGAGCCAAGAGAAGGCTATATAAGCCCTGAGGAGAGGCTTTGCTTTGGGGCTCACTTTGGGAAGTGTTGTGTGATTTGACCAGATGAGACTCTGGGAAGCTCTTGTTGAGAGCCCCCCGGCTTTGAAAACCCAGATGTTGATGCTTCCCTCTCTGGTAACTGTGATTTGGTATTGATGCATGTAATGTTGGGACAGTTTGGAAGCCTGTCTGTTTGATCTGTAAGTTCTGTAACTCTGAAGTTCGGGGTGCTGACCTTTTTCCCCTGAACTAGGTAATGTATGTTTGTTTGATTAAAGTAAGCTTGTTAACCCATTTTGAGTTGCTTTCCTTTTGAAAAGCAGATCTAAAGAACCTGTGTTGGCAGTTACCCTGGGGATATTGGGGTGCTTGCTGATACACCAAATCATTATCAATTTCAAAGACTTACTAATATCCTTTGCATTTCTAATTTTCTGGGGAATATGAATGAATGCTTCTTCACATTGGTCTGTTGCTCTCTCATAGCATTCTACACTTAATTACTGATTGACCACTATATACAGGAAGAAAAATGGAAAGTTGGTGTCATATTTTTCAGTACTTGACAGTGGTTCACTTCCTGACACTTTTCTACCAGCTCACTTATGGAACTTTTTGCAGCATAGTAATCTTTGATTATCTCCTTGCATGATTGAGTTTTCTAAAAGCAAATGATTTAGATGGCTATTTGTCCTTTCACCTATGGAATTCTCTATGCTTATTTATATGGATGAAAGTGGCAAAGTTTACAGTGGCTGAACAAAATAAAAGCTTGAGTAAAATGGCTAAATCAAAAGAGGGTATTTGTGTATTTAATAGTAGTCAAGTATAGAATTAGTTTGCAAAACAAAAAATGTCAATTCTAAGAAGGAGGAAAAGGTTAAAGGCTGTTTTATGTTGCTGGGTGGGAAAGGGGTAGGAATAAAGAAAGGGAAAGAAGGGGAGAGGAAGGGTAAAAAGGAGGGGATGGAAGAGGGAAGAAGGGGGGGAGGGTGACAGAGGGGAGGAAAAGAAAGGAAAAAGAAGGGAAGGGAAGGGAAAGGAAAAGAAGGAAAAGGAAGGAAAGAATGAATATTGAAGGAGAGAAAGTGAGAGAGAATTGTATAAAAGATTCCCAAACTCATTTGTAGACTTTTAAGAAATGAAATATTTAAGTAGAATTTAGAGAAGAAAACCAGTATATAGTTTTCTACATATGTAATTCTGAGCATGTTTAGAGCTGCTACTCTCCTGTAATTGACTTGAATAATATGTTCTATACTGTTACCCTCTCCACAACATCTCAAAACCAAATGAAATTTTGAAAATGGCATATATTTAAATTTTTCAAGTGATTTAAAATTATCTTTGGCTGCTAGGTGATAACAGTGGACAGGGTGCTGGACCTCATGTCTGCGAAACTTAAGGTCAATTCCAGTCTAAGAAAAGTACATGACTAGCTGTGTTACCCTGGGCAAGTCACTTAACCTCTTTATGCCTCAGTTTCCTCATCTATAAAGTAAAAATGATCATAAAAAATACCTCCCAGAGTCTTGTAAGAGTAAAATGAAGTATATCATTAATTTGCTTTATTGGCCTTAAAGCAGTGTGTAAGTGAGCATTGTTACAGTAAATACTTGCATTTGCGTCAGTATTTTGTGACTGTCATATGAATTTCTTATCACGTCTTAGGCTACTAGAAAGCCCTGGCTTAAAGATTTCATAAAACCATGTTTGGAAATTTAATCTACATTTACAATACATTTGAAAATAAAATGATATGAAACACATCCTTGACTAGACAAGTCATTTTTGCTTATATTATTTGCATGCTCAGTATTTATTATGTTCAAATGGTGGGACCAGAGAAGCAGGAGGAATGAGAAGTTGCTATTTTGGGGGAAGATATTTGTGAGTCATATGCCTAAATTTTGAGAGACTTCTATCTCAAAAAAATCTCAAAAGCTATAACTTGAGTTAATTCTTCATCTTATGGATACCAAATGAGAGTCAGAAAAAAGTCACTGAAAATTAAATTAACATCAGAGTGCAGAGTGGCAAAATGGTCTGGCCTTGGGGAAGAGATGGTGTGAGTTCAAGTCCTGACAATTGGTACATATATCCTAACTATAAGATTGGGTCAGTTATTCACCTCTCAGGATTTTAGAGTAAGAAGTAGTGAAAAGGGGCAATTGAGATCTATTTTAAAATAGAATAAAGAAAGCTAAAGGAGAGGGACAAAGTGAAGTGTTTCATCTGACTGTTCTTTCCTTCTGCCATGCAATTTTTATCTCAGGAACAATGGGACCTGAAGTGGACTGTTCAAAAATCAGATATGAATATGAAAGTCATGGGAGAAGATAGTCAACTTTTAAAAATTGTGAGGAAACTTACTTGGGAATTTGAGTGTATGTCAGGAAAATTCCAGCCATAGAGTTTGGCTTCCTTGCCAATGGCTTTATGGGGCAGAGATGTTTCATCACAACTTAAGGTCACCATCACGACAAAATTTTCAGGAGGGGCCCTGAATGTTGGGCAGCCAATAGCCAATCCTATTAAATGGCTTACCACAAAACCAGTGTGGATAGACAAGTGGCCCCTAAGTGCAGAAAACACTGCTGCCCTATTAGACATTGTGCAAGAACAGTTGAAGTTATGTAATACTGAAAAGTACAAATAGTGCAGGGAATTCTCCAATTTTTGCCATCAGAAAAAAAGAATTCATGAAAATGGAGGATGCTTATAGATTTGAGAGAAGTAAATAAAATCATGAAGGATATGGAAGTGTTACAGCCTGGTTTACCATCTCCTAATATGGTACCATCACAATGGCCTTTATGGGTAATAGACATAAAATATTGTTTCTATAGCATACTCTTCCAAAGTTAGGACCGAGAAAATTTGCATTTTCCATATCTTCCATAAATTTAAAAAACCCCCCCAAAAGATACTCCCCCCGGGGATGAAAAATAGCCCCACATTTGTAAAAAAATTGTGGCAAAGACCTTAGAATCAACTAGAAACAAATACCCCACAGCTTACTTAATTCATTACATGGATTATGTTCTATGTGCACACCAAGATGTGTTTACCATAGATAAAATATTGGAGAAGGTTACAAATAATTTCACTGCTGTAGGACTTAAAATAGCCCCTGAAAAGATACAGAAGACAGCTTCTTTTATATATTTAGGTAATGAAGTTCAGAAAACTACTATAGGACATCAAAAATCGGAAATTAGAAAAGAAATATTAATACATTAAATGACTTACAAAAGCTTATAGGGGATATAAATTGTATCAGATCTAGTCTTGGAATTTCAAATGAATGTTTAATACCATTGTACCAATTACTGGAAGGTGATACCAAGCTTAATTCTCCTAGAATTCTTACACCTGAAGCTAGGATTGCATTGGATTATATTCAGGAAACTATCAGAACTGCAATTACATATAGGGTAGACCTCTCTGCAAGAATACAACTCACTGTGCTGAACATGAAATACAGCCTTACAGGTGCCTTAATGCAAAATGATTTAGTAAGTGAATGGGGTTATGTTTACATCAGCCAAAGTATTCTTTACAAATTTTCCCTGATGCTCAGCTCAGCTCATAAAGAAAATCATCAAGCATGTTAATGCCTAAGTGGTCAATTGCCTGAAGTTATAAAAGTTCCTTTTACTCATGACCAAATCCAACAATTGATCAAGAATCAAGAGTCTTAGCAATTGTTGTTAATATATGCTATCCCCATACAACATTATACACCAAAAGGCATTTTCAGAGTCTTAACAAACGAGTTCATAATAACTAAGGTATGTAAGGATCGACCTGTTTTAGGATTTAATGTATTCACTGATGCCACTAAAGACTGTAATGGACATTTAATGCAAATACAAGACAGCATAGCCAATTAATATTTTGGGGGGTATTTTATTAGTCGGCGGCTGTCCCCAAAGGGGAGGCAGCCCTGAGAAGTCTGTCCAGGAAGCTTATATACAGTAAAAAGTAATTCCTGAAACAAAGAGTGGTCAGCAAGGCAACTGTTGCTACATAGGGAGGTAAACTAAGGAGGGGCTGCAAGCTAACAGGGCAGTTCTTTGTTTTAGTTACATCTTGGTTACAAGGCAGGTGCAGGGCGACGTTTCACAATCGTCATACCTTTATGCTAGTTTCTCGGGGCCCCCTGAGGGGCCTTGTGAGAGGCCTTGTGTAGGAGCTAGCACTATGGAAATCTAACTGCCACTTCACTCCCCCCTTTTCAAGGACATAACTAGAACTTGGACTCAACAGAGGCCAAGGGGCAAAAAGTTTGACCACCTGAATCCATTTTCTAACATATATGGATAAGCAATTAATCAGGCAAGGGGCTAAAGGGATTACTGACAATAGCAAGGGGTAAAAAGATGAACAGAAAAGACATCATGGCTGCCTCTTAAGTTTCAACTTCAAATCTCTGGTTGCTTCAGTCATCCACTGGTCTGAAATGGTGGTCCCCTTGATGTGGGCACGATGTCCCTTTCAGGAGATTCTGTGAAGCAGTCTGGTAGATGGCAGAAACTGCTTCCTGGACGTTCTGGAGAGCTTGAAGAGACTTAGCAAGGCATCATCAGAAATATCATGGGACTGAGTAACAAAATCAACTACTCAGAAACAGTTTTACATATAAAGATCCACTTCTAGCCATGCAAGACTAGATTCAAACAAATAATTCAGTTTTCTTAGCCACACAGGGCTAAGCTCAATTAATACAAAAAGACACAATTACAGTAAGTCAGGTACATGTCACCAAGATGACCAAGGGAACTTATCTACAAACAATGTACCTGTTTCATTTAAGCAACACTTTTAAATCCCAGATGCCTCAAGTAGTTACAGAATTTTAAAAGGAGTTTTGCTGCTCCATTTCAGATTTAGAGGTGACCAAATAATTTTGACCTAATCTAAAATCCAAAAATCCATACCTCTGATTTTATTCCCAAACATGTTCATATCATAAAATCACATAATAGGAAATTTTTAAAGCCAATTGTATCCATCTGTGTTTAATCCTAGGTGTCATCAAGTCTGATCCTGTTACTCTCTCCAAACTTCATTATCCTGGTCAATCAGGCATCTATTTCATTACTTTTTGCCTTGTTATTAATAAGGATGTTATCTCTATATTTATTCATTCATTTGGCCCTGAATATGACTTCTCAGTGTATTTGCTATAGAATAAAAGGAGGGAAAATATCATAAACCTTGCCAGGAGGAAAACTTCTTAGCCTTGTTTGATTCCAAGCATGAGTCATCTCTGTTGGTCATTCAAATAGTCACCTGGTACTGAAAGCAAGGCTTAGGCATAAATATGTGGGAAGTTTCCTTTTCAGAAAGAAAAGGCACAATTGGGAAATAAAGTAAGAGAGATCCCAGCTGGGTGGTGTCCCAGGTTGTCGCCAGACTTTTTCCAAGCAAAGACATCCACCTCGAACAGTTCACAGCCTGCAGCTTCTGCCATCCCATTATCAGCTTTAATGACGACTCCAGTAGTCAAGGCTTTAGAGAAACAGTAAAATTTGCAGTTCCCCAAATTATTAAATAGCAAATAAATAAATATGGACTGGTATCATTCAGATAGGGCCATCTAAAATTTAATTAAGCTATTAATTACAAATCTTTCTGATTTCTAAAACTGATATCAATTTTCTGGAAACAGGAGGGGGTAGATAAACACCATTTATCCCAAACCTTCTTATCTGCTTTGTTTAGCTTTTCATAAATAGACTCTAAAAACAATGTGAATTAACCTGGTGTTAAAAATATCTTTCTTTTCTCTTGACTCACCTGATGATTCCCCCCTTAAACAGTTGGGACTCAAAATCATTTGGGTAGATCTGTCTTTATTTCATAGGCAGCTGGGTCTATATTCACTCTGATTAATTTTTTTTTCTTCTAAAATATTTTCCTTTCTTTGAAAACAATTTCAAAATTTATAAATGATCATTAAACTTTTATAAAAAAAAGTGAGTTGAAAACTTTAAAAATAATTTTAAACAATTTGCATAGCTTTTTGCACATGTTCCAATTCTAAATGAAAATAATATTAGAGCTCATCTTTTACTGATTACTTGCTCTGATCATAGAAACCTGCTATAGAAGGAAAAAAGCAGGGCCTTTTACCTTAAACAATAAGCCTCACCAATCACAGCTTAAAGCCAGCTAATTATTTTTATCCTCATGGAGCAATAAAGATTTATCAAATCTCACAAATAGAAGAAATTCCATTTACCACCTTTCCTTCTAAAATCTAAAAGCCAATTGATTAAAATCCTTCTAATCTTTTGCAACTTTTTAGCAGTTTAGGTTACTAAAACAAATTCTTTTCTCAGGTTGAATGATCTTGCCTAAAGTGATAGTTACTAGGGAATTTGACAGTTGTACAACATAGGAAGATTTATATGAATTCTAAGCATGAGAGACTGGGGGAGGGGCTAATAATGATGCCCCTGCTTAGCCAATTCTCATACAACATAAAGAATACAACTTTTTACCAATAACAATATCATAAACAATTATCACATTCTTAAATTTGAACTTTGATATAAAAACAAATGAATTATCAATCTGGTGACCTTAAAGCTCCAGTTTTTGAAATTACACAAAACTAAATTTTCTTGATGTCACACAACCAATCAACTTATCACTAAAAATCAATTAAATTTTGGAAACACATGTAGATGGTGAATGTGGTAAACCCTTAGATGAAGCAAACTTGAAAACCATATCCCTATATTTTTCTTCCAGCAATATTTTTACTACCTGTTTATATCCCAAATATAACAGCTTTAAATTATCAGATTTTATAACATAAAAAAATCCAATTCACATGAAATAAACATTATAAAATAGGGTTAGCAGTACTGATAAAGTAACATAGCTGGTTTTACACAACTTTTTTTCCATCTTTTAGTTTCAACAAAATTCAGATTGAAAACTTCTTTATCTAACATCATTTCTGGCTTACAATGATCACTTAACTTTTACAGTATAAGGGGTTTTAACAATTTAGAGACGCCAAAATAACATAAGGACATCATTACATACAAAAATTATTGGTGGAAAATTAGCCTTACAGAAAATGCAAGGTTTTTTTTTGTTTTATTTTGTTTTGTTTTTCTTTTTCTTCTCTCCCCTCAGCTGCAAAGTCTAGTTATGGACCCAGGGGTTTGCAAGTGGGGGAGGGTCCTACTATTCTTCAGCACTCTCCTTAATCTAATCTGGTGGGAGAGGCTTTAAAAAAATCTATTCAAATATTTTCAGCTATTTTAACTTTTACTACAATAACTTTATGTGTCCACTCCATTAAAAAAAAAAAACTTCTTTGAAAAATATTCCAGTTTGCCTAAATGCCAAATAATAAGATGAATTCTGACCTATCTTTAGCATCAAATTGGGAGTGACACTTTCTACTTTTAGTTACAATTTCATTCTAAATAAAAGGGGGGGGGGGAGAAATAACAGCATGCAAAAAGGAACAGCAGTCCAGCTGCTGTTTAAACCTTACAGGGTGTCAGATTACACACTCACACTTTTTCACACAAAACAGAGAGAGAAACTTACAGGAACGTTCCAAAAGTTCACAGAGGATTGTCAGAAATCCTCGGCACAAAAAGACTTGCTTTAAGATAACCACCAGAGCCAAGTAGCTAGCTATGAGTGCAGTTCCCACCTACACCTTCCCCAGGTCCTTTCCCCTTTCCAGAGCATGGGAGGGCAGTGTGGGGGGGTGGGGGTGGCGGGGAGACCTGGGAAGCTGGAGAGGTGGAGGGGAGGGTGGGCACAGAAGGAAAGCACCATGGCCAGCCCTGGACCAGGCTGGTGGAAAGAGAAAGGAGGTGGAAAAGGGATTCTGCAGAGCCCTGGAGGACAGCAGGCTGGGACTGCCAGGGAAATTCAATTTCAAATTAACAAAGTTTAGAAGGGTAGGTCCTCCTGATACCTCTTGGGCTCTGGTTTTTGGGTTTTCATCCTGGACCTGAGGGGGTGGGGCTTTTGGTTCAGGATTTTCAGAGAGACTCAGAATAAAAGAGATAAATCACACAATCAGCACTGGAGCTGAGGCCTGCTCAGACTAAAGAATTCCTACCTGCTCAGTTTCTGACCCGGGCTGGTTCTCCCCTCCTTAGGAAAATACTGGAGGAGGGTTTCTTCTCCTTGGGGCCCTCATTGCTATGGACCCATGGGGGCAGGGGAAGACAGAAAGACAAGACAGACAAAACAAAATTAGGACACAGACAATAGACACAGACAACTGACACAGAAAACCAACAAACATAAACTATCACTTCTACTATGCAGTGGCATCCCAGCACAGTGGCATCCCAGCACAGAGGCAAAGCAACTGCTTTAGCACTGCATCCAGCAAAGCCAGATGCTTCAAATACACTTATACACATATATTCCCTTTTGAGTACTCACCAATACAAAAACCTAGGTACACATATTTGAAGCCAATTGAGCCAAATTAGCAATAGAAAAGAACAGACTCCTGGCCTGCAAGGTAAGTCTAATCAGTCCTGGGGCTGAGGAACATCATCTCAGTGACTGACCCCTAGCAATGAATAGACTCCTGGCCCTCCAAGGCGTCTGGTCCAGCCATCAATCACAGAGCCAAAGGCAATCTCGCTGGGGGAACCTCCAATGTAATGGACATTTAATGCAAATACAAGACAGCATAGCCAATTAATATTTGGGGGGGTACTTTTATTAGCTGGTGGCTGTCCCCAAAGGGGGGAGGCAGCCCTGAGAAGTCTGTCCAGGAAGCTTATATACAGTAAAAAGTACTTCCTGAAACAAAGAGTGGTTAGCAAGGCAACTGTTGCTACATAGGGAGGTAAACTAAGGGGGGGGCTGCAAGCTAACAGGGCAGTTCTTTATTTTAGTTACATCTTGGTTATAAGGCAGGTGCAGGGCGAGGTTTCACAATGGTCATACCTTTACGCTAAGTTCTTGGGGCCCCCTGAGGGGCCTTGTGAGAGGCCTTGTGTAGGAGCTAGCACTGTGGAAATCTAACTGCCACTTCAAGCCTAGAGAGCTTCTGTATACTGTCCTGATAAAAAGGATATGAAAATGATTACGACTCTTTATGATTCCATGCAAGAGAATGAGCTCACAGCTATATAATATTTGCTCTTCCTGTATTTCTTCAACCTATTAATATTATTACAGATTCTCAATATGCAGCCCAAGTAACTCAAACGATAGAAACAGCCAATATACCTAGAAATAAAATTCTGTTGTACACATTGTTTTGTGATTTATAAGATATTGTACAAAATAGATCACATCCCTTTTACACTGTGCATATCCCATTTCATACTGGTCTTCCTGGACTACTTTTTAAAGGTCATCACATAGCTGATCAAATCCTTGTAGTATCATTAGAATTAGCAAAGGAATCCCATCATAGATTTCATCAATCTGCTAGAATGCTTGCTAGGGACCTTTGATATCACTAGAGAACAAGCTAGGCAAATAATTAAAAGCTGTCCATCATGTTATTTTCAGTCCCTCTATACTCAAGGGTGTAAATCCCCATGGACTGTTACCCCATGAAATTTGGCAGTGTGATATTACTCATTATTTTGTTTTTGGGAGACTGAAATATATACATGTAACTATGGACACATATTGAGGGTTTACATGGGCAAATGCTATGTCTGTGGGAAAAACCTCTCATGTTCAAGAACATCTTATTATATGCTTTGCTGCTGCAGGTGTGCCAAAACAATTAAAGACTGACAATGGCCCTGCTTACACCTCAAAAGGCTTTGCTGAATTCTGTCTTCAGTGTGGTATTTACCATGTTATAGGGTTTCTCGCAACTCCACAGGTCAGGTAATTGTTGAAAGTAAAAACCCCACAATTAAAACTTCACTCCAAAAACTAAAAAGGGAGGATATGGAGCACGGGTACCCCAAGATGGTGTTGTCACTATATGTAATAAATTATTTGACACTAAATCACGAAAATAAAACACCAGCAGAAAAATTCTGGGGTGTTACTAACCACACAATTAGTAATCCTAAAAGATCATAGCCCCAGGCAACTGCAGTTACTGAATGGGTGATGGGGAAAAAGGATAAGGGACAATAGGGAGGCTTGAACAGAGTAAAAGTTCACTGCTGAAGTTATTTCTGTGTCTCCACACATGAAAAGGAGGAAGTCTAATGCCAGAAACAACAAGGACTGTTTCAACAAATGCAGAGTGGACATCCAACCCCCCTGAACCACAACCAGACAAGGTCAGAGGCAGAGGAGGAGTCAGAGCCTAAATGAGGACAAGAGGATGGTGATCCTGTTTGCTATTATCATTGTTCAGCTTCCAGTAGCTGCCTCTACAAGATACTTGGTGCTCCTCCATCAACCACCTTGGGTGGAGATGGTGGGGTAGGGAGAGTTTCTCCCAGAAATCACTTTAGAAGGAAATGGGTCAGTCCTTATTGCCAAAGATTTTGAAATACATAAGGATAATGTAACCTGCCCTGTGCTTGATTTTAATTTTACTGGGTTAGTTGGTGAACTGCCTTTGTGTTTTGCTACTTTTAATATGGCCTCATGTAGCCTAGTACAAATTATCAAGTATCATTATGAGTATCATCCTTGGGGCAGACTCAAACAAGGCCATTCCTGTTAATCTATCCTCTGTATTTATGCAAAAGTGTAGAATTAAAGGGGAGCTGAATGGGAATGCCTATGATAAAGAATTTTCAGAGTTAAGGACCTAGTATGCTTTGAAAACATTGCAACATATACTATGGGGATTTGGTGAAATTTTTCAAATTGTTCAGGAGTGGGGTAAACACCAGACACTGTTTCCAGACCAAGATGAATGGGACTCATCTTCGGGTCAAGCAGATGCCCTATTTTTAAACTGTAGGCCTGACATACATGTTTGCCATCAGGTGAAACAACAAATCTACATTTCCCGGCACAATGACACAAACATCAATCATAGGCATGGCAGGTATCCAAAACAAAATTGGTTTGGATACTTACAGAGAGGAAACCCAGAAATATGGAAAATCCCTTTGCCATGGGCTCCAATAACAATTTTTTTTGTTGTTTTGTTTTTTGTTTTTTGCTATTTTTGCTCCTAATGGGACATATTTAAGCAATACTGACCACAGCTTTGTACATACTTGTTTAGGAGGGAGGTATGCATTCATTTGGGGAAATCATAACACTATATATATATCACCAAAATTGATAAGCATTACACTGTCTCACGTGGTAATTGTAAGGTTTCTGAATGTCATCATAATACTCCCTTAGGCCAATTGCTATTTGTTATAAGGAGGTCTAGTATGGCAATGATAGCTGTAGATTGTGAGCATTGGTTTCATTCTCGTGCTTATCACTTTTTGCTCAAATTAATCAATTATTGGATTTCAATGAAAAAAAAAGAGGTGTATTTCCTGTATTGTTGTTGGCAAAATTGCTTTAATTAATACTATAGTGAGCAGTTTTGCAACGTCTAAATACATTTGCACTTTACAAAATCAGATAGTACAAGCTGAACTTTTACATAAATTGTCTGTCAATGTTTCACAAGGATTTTTGTTACAGTCAGAAATCAACAAGAGCTTTTATAAAGCAGTAATTCAGCTTGGAAATGATTTAATTGCTATAGCTGAGGAGATTGAATTAAAGCAAGTTAGACAAAGGTTAATATGTGTTTTTATATACACACACAGACACACACACATATATTTCTGTATTGTAAACAAACAATATAATGGACCAGAATATAACATAATACAAATTAGAAATCATCTTAATGGCCTGTGGGGTGACCATAACACATCCCTTGACATAAATGATTTAGATAATTTGACTCCCCTCATGGATCAAGAAAGTCAGCAGTCTCTAATACCAAATTCAGAGGCAAAAAACAAAAAACAAAAAACAAAAAAACAAAACAAACAAGCAAAAAAAATTATTGATTAGATAAAGAGAGCTCAGAGATTATTACCTGGAAAAATACAGCAAATAATAACCTTCCTAGGGAATAGGGGTGGTATTACTGGTTTTATGTACTCGTTTACTAATCCTTATTTCCAGTTTTTCCCTTATCATTCAACAAGTGATGTAGAATGTCTGATTGCATAATTCTGCCTGCAGCATTTTAAAGTAATAAAACCTGTGAGATGTAGAGAAATTCCAGAAGTCCCCTGGAAGATGGCAGAATAGAAACAAAATTTCCTTGGTGCTACTGCCCACAACATTTCCACATATATATATATATATATATATATATATATATATATATAAATGGGGACTCTGAAAAAATTCTGGAGCTCCAGAACCCACAAAATGACACAGAGAAGCTAACCTCCCAGCAGCCCAGCAGCTGATGACAGCCCAGCAGCCTGGCAGGTAGCGGCCAGCAAAAGGCTCTGGGAGGCAAACCCATGCCCACATGAGTTAGGGCTTTTAGCCCCATGGTGTCCAGACCAGCAGCTGGGTGGAGGGACTACAGAACACCAGCAGCTGTGGCCTTTACAGAATTATCAACACATAGATGCCTAGGACAAAGTGAGAAGAGAGTGCCCTTTGGACTTTGGGACCAGTATTTGGGAGCTTGTCAGGTTCTTCCCCTGGAAGCGAGTAGCCACTGAGGAGCCACAGCACAGCTGCCATTTTGCAGCTTCAGTTGTAGCTTCAGTTCCTGTCCTGCTAAATGGAGGATGTTACAGCAATCACTCTTGGAGGTAATTACTCTTGCTTTAACCTTCTTGGATCTGGATTGCAGTCTGGGATGGAGGTCCTGGGGTATGTGACTATCTTGCCAGAGTGTGTGGGGGCTTCAGAGTGGGCACCCAACTAATACCTCCAGCAGCTGAGAAATCCCAGAGTTTGGGACAAAAGCTCCCCTGGCTCATGCAGAATCCTATGGTGGCAACAAGCCCAAAAGTCAAGTAATTGTGTGGCAACATGCCTAGGCAAAGGAAACAAAATAAACAGAAAAATTCAACATTAGACTCTTATTTGGGGGGCCAAAGAGGACCAAAACATGGAACAGGAGGAAGACTGTGAGGTCAGAACTCCTGCACAAAAAGCCCCAAATGAAAAAAATGAGTTGATTACAGGGCATAGAGGAGCTTAAGAAGCAGAAAAGAGAAGTGGGAGAAAATTAGGAAGAGAAATGGTAAAGATGCAAGAAAAGTATGAATGAGAGTCAACAGCTGGACTGAGGAAAATAAAACCTTAAAAATAGACTAACTCAAATGAAAAAGAGGCTCAAAAAGGTAATGAGGAGAAGAATGCCTTAAAAAGCCAACTTTGCCAGATGAAAAAAGAATCACAAAAGCTCCCTGAGGAGAATCATTCCTTCAGAATTATATTGGAGCAAATGGAAGCTAGTTATTTTATGAGAAATCAAGATGCTGTTAAAAAGATCCAAACAATTGAAAGAATAGAAGGCAATGTGAAATATCTCATGAGACAAACCACTGACCTGGAAAATAGATCCAGGAGAGATAATTTAAAGATTATTGGACTACCTGAAAGCCATGATCAAAGAAAGAACCTAGAAATTGTCCTTCAAGAAATTATCAAGGAAAATTGCCCTGATGTTTTAGAACCAGAGGGCAAAACGGAGGTTGAAAGAATACAAATCACCTACTGAAAAGGGTCCCAAAAACCATACCCCTAGGGATATTATAGCCGGGTTCCAGAATTCCCAGATCAATATACAAATATTACAAGTAGCCAGGAAAAACCAATTTCAATATTGTGGAAACACAATCAGGATAGTGCAGGTTCTGGCATCTTCTACACTGAGGGACTGAAGGGTATGGAATATGATGTTCCAGAGGGCAAAGGAGCTGGTATCAAAACCAAGTATCACCTACCCAGGAAAACTGAGTATCTTGTTTCAGGGGAAATATGGTCATTCAGTAGAATAGAGGACTTTTAAGCATTCTTGAGGAAAAAAACAGAGTTGAATAGAAAATTTGACATTCAGACACAAGATGCAAGAGATGCTTGAGAAGGTAAATATGGAAAAGAAATCAAAAGGAACTTATCCACATTGAACTATTTACATTCCTGCATGGAAAAATGATAACTGTAATGCACGAAACCTTTCTCATTATGAAAATAGTTGAAGAAGGGTATATGGGCGTATGAATACTTATGTGAATGTGTGTATGTATGTTTACAGGTATGCTTAGATAGAGGCCACAGGTTGATGATAGAGGTCATAGGAAGGGATGCATAGATAGTGGGCACAGGAAGGGATGATACTTAAAAGTTAAAATTAAGAGGTGGGAAAGGAATATAATGAGAGAAGTTGGGGAGAGACAGAAAATGGTAAACTATCTCATATAGAAGAGGCAAGGGGAAATGGTTGCATGGGAGGGGAAGAACAGGAAGGCAAAAAGGCAAAACTATATTCTCATTGAATTTGGCTCAAGGAGAGAATGACATACATACTAAATGGGATATCTCACCCTACAGGAGAGTAGGGGGCAGGGCCATAAGAAGGGGGATGATGGAAGGGAGTGTAGGCTGGGTGGGAGGGAGTTTGGAAGCACCCACTCTTGAAAAGGGACTGGATCAAAGTAGCGAATGGACCAAGTGGGGGGTGGCATACATGCAGAGAAATATTGCCAGTCTTTTACAGTATATCTACTATGGTAATGTTTTGCATAGCTATATGTGGACAACATATACTGAATTGCTTATCTTCCCAGCAAGAGTGGGTGACAAGGAAGGAAGGGAATGAATCTGAAATTCAAATTTTAAAATCAAATGTTTTAAATATATAACAATACTATTATTAATACTATTTTACATATAATTGGGAAATACGATTTATAGGCTTTGGATCAGAGATATTCACTTTGCCCTAAAGAAAAGTCGAAGGGGCTATGGGAGAAGATATGTGATGGAGCAAATTTGATGAAGGGATATCCTATGGGACTGTATTCTGGGCTGGTGGGTAGGGGAAAAATGGGGGAAAATTGTAACTCAATATCTGACAGAAATTAATGATGGAAACCAGAATTTAATAAAGCATTTGGAAAAAAAGAGAAGTCCCCTGGCTTTGCTAATGATATTTCTCCTCCCCTATATTATTACCTGAAATGTTACAAGGCAAACAAGGAGGAGGGTGTATTTTGAAGGACATTTTGGGGTCCCTTGAAGTATATTCCCATGCCCTAAACAGTACCTGCAAGGTTACAGGGTATATAAACAAAAGAGCATGTAATCTTTTTTTTTTCTTTATGCCTCTGAATATGGTCCTCGAATAATACCTTAATAAATAACTAAGCTTAAGCAAGGGTAAACAAGATTAAGGGAGGGTTCTTCCATATTATCTGCAGTCCTTTGAGGGAGGATCTTTCTACATTGTCTACATTCTTTTGGGGTGTCTACATTCTCTTGGGGTGTCTACATTCTCTTGGGAGGGCATAAAAACTCTGTGAGCTCCTTCCATCTTTGGCTCTGTATGAAATGGTTGTGTAATAAAGAGAATATTGATTAAAACCCCATCTTGTTATTCTCACCATTTGCTAGCCCACCAACTGCCCTGGCCACAGTAGGTTTATATCCACAATAAAATTTCTTAATTGCAAAAAGAATAATTCAGACAAGGTGATAAAAATTTGAGCCCAGAGACATTATTATTTCCAGGTAAGGATATCAAGGAACACTCTAGGAAGAAATACTTATGTCCAGTGTTATGTCCTACATTGAAGACTGGTTGATAAAAGCTTGGTAATTGGCTCACTGAAAAAAGTAAAAGTCCATTAAAAATATTATAAACAACTTTAAGAAATTTCTCTGGTAAAGAATAAAATCACCATTAGCAAAATAGTTTCAAAGGCTTCCTAACCACAAACTAAACTCAGAAAGAACAGAAGGGAAGGTAGAGTTTAGCATGCCAGAATCTCAATGATATTTTTATGAGATGATTCAGTTTTAGTCAATAACCTGTGCTTCACCAGTATATTAGTGATTTTCTTTTCTCCAGCTTTCTCAGATTTATCTTCTAAAAATATAACACTTAGTGGTCATATACACATTCAATCAAACATGGTATCTTATGAAAGACCAAGTAGTTTAAAAAGACATATTTCATTATATGGAATTCTAAAGATGAAATTAAATATAAATATCTAAGGTGCTTTTTAAAGAAAAAAATATTGTTTATGTAGGGCCAGTGGAGATGTTACTAAAGGAAAGAAGAAAAAAACATATTTTAAAAACATTATTAATAAGAACAATTTTTTTAAAATCCTATAATTTTGGATAATTCAAATTTTAAGGATGTGGTATAAATTAAGGTACTATTCAAGATAAATTCAATACATCATTTTACTTTGCTTCTGTAAATATGCCTATCAACATGTTTTATGTATTTCTTCTTAAATATATCAGGATGTTTGCTATAAAAAGTGAAAATAGGAAGAATCAGCCTCATATGATGATCAAAGAGTTACCCTTTGAAGACCAAAATACCTGTGGACAAGATCTATCTCTGACACATACTGGTTGTGGGCAAATCAACTAAACTCTCAGCGTCACACAACTCTCTGAGTTATAGAAGAAGGGGTAGATCTGACTTGGTAGAGAGATTCTCCTCCCTGGGAATCCTCACATAACTTAAATAAAAAGTTCAGACTTAATGAAAATAAATAGGATACATATTCCTAGACCTCAATACTTTATGTAAAGTCATTGCATATAAAGCATGAATTCAGAAAAAAATTACTTAATTTAGCCATATTATAAGATCCTGGTCCTTTTAGGCAAACGCCTTTTCAGGTTCTCGCTTTGAGTGAGGTAATTCAGTGATTACACCTCTTAAAGGAGTGAGTCAAGGGATGTCCCTTTTAATTGAAAAAAAAAATCAAACTGGGTATGGAAGACCCTTAGGGATGTGGGTCAAAAAAGAAAAAGCTAAAATTGATATTTACTCTGAGCTAGGGGGACCCAAAATATAGCTATTAAATGTTGATTGGACAGGAACCTATTGTGGTCCAATTTATGAGCTCCAGAGTGAAATGGATTTAAGGTTTGGTCTTTGAGCAAAGAGAGGGAGATGTGCCATGGGTACCCTTCTGTAAGCACCATTTAATAGCTTCCAGTTTGCTACCACTGCCATATTATACACTTCAAGTTCAGTGGTGGTTAAAAGTGAAAGGCCTTGTAGAATAATTTATATTCTAGTGCAACTTGTTGCTATGGTTTACACATAACTAGTATGGATATTGAATCACAGTTTATGAGAGTTTTATAATGATCACTAAATGGGATGTACATTGCCACCAGTGGGTAAACAGTCCATTCAGGGAGAAATATTCCTTCTTGGTTTATTAAGGACTTCAGGGATAGTAATAGCTTCCTGACATTGTTGAAAATGTATGCCCCAAACTTGGACTACTAACATAGCCCGTTCTTATCTGGATTAGATTCCCACCTGTCATGTTCCATTTGATCCATGATGGAAGCTTAGCCAATACCAATTTCCTCTTTGATCAATCTGACCATAATAATAACATTAATATAATAGAGTACAATAATGCCAGGGTTCTACTGGGGACTCTTTACTGTCCAACCAACTCAGTGGAGGAAAATTGCAGGACATTTGAGATGTTCTTCCCTTGACAAGGAAAATAAAAGTTGTCTTGGTCCTCAGGAAAGTGTAAAAGAATCCAAATGTAGCACTTTTTTGAAGATGTGATGGTTTATTTAGAAAATTCTTGAATTAGCCAAAACTAATGGGAAGAACAAATTCAGCAAAATTGCAGATAAAACTTCAAAATATTACCAGCAAAACCCAATAGGTAAATAACTATTATATTACAGACCTGAATTTTGTTGCTTGCTGCCACATAATCATAAGATGAAGAGAGGGACTGGGTGTGCAGGAGCCTTTAGCAGCAACAAGGAAACTGCTAAATGCATTTCAGGGCACAAGTTCATGGGTACCCTTCTGTAGGCCTGACCAGCATTGGATTTGGTAAGGAAGTGGCACTGAGTTATCCCCTAAGAAATTACAGATTATCCTTCTCTGTTGTTCATTCACCAAGGTTTTACCTTATTGGGATTTCTGTTGTCTTAGCCAATTTGGTTTATTTTCTGCATATCATTTCCCCCCAGAAGTTTCAGAGTTCATGAAGATCAGAGAAAATGTCATATTGTTGATCACATGATCTGGATGTCTCAAAGTAATATTTTTAGAATTGTGAACTGATAACCATGTGAATGACAGAATAAGCAAGAGGTACAACAGCATCAACAAATTGGCAATATGTTCAAAGGTACTGGTTTGGTAGGTAACATAATGAATTTGGCATTAGCCTTGTCCATCACAGAACAGCAGTAGGAGTCATCATGTTCATAAAATAAATTTGTCTTGGGGTGGCTAGGTGTCGCAGTGAATAGAGCACTGGCCCTGGAGTCAGGAGGACCTGAGCTCAAATCTGACCTCAGACACTTGACTCTTACTAGCCCTGTGACTTTGGGCAGGTCAATTAACTCCAAATGCCCTGCCTTCCCCCCTCAAAAAATAATACAAAAAATAAATAAATTTATCATTTTCATTCTATTTACATGAATAATATGCTTCAATGTTAAAATTCTGAATATAAATATTAATAGTTGTTTCAAATTAATGCATAAAACCTAAGTGTTATGTGGAGTAATGATACAATATATTATAGGAGTATTTCTCAAGTTGACGTTTGGTTCTTCTGGAATTGCAGGTGATTAATTCTATTTCTTTGTTTTAAAGCAAAATGAGATTACAGTAAATTCTGAATCAAAGCTCCTTAGGTAAGAAATATCATTGCTGAGACAAAGAATACTGAATTTCAGTTGCCTTATTCTGCTTTTAAAGATGCAGGTTATGCCACATTATTCAGAAGGCTGAAGGGTAGGCAGATTAATAAGAGGAAGAAGCCCAGATAATAGAGCGAATGGAGTAGAATTCTTCCATAGATTCCTACCCCTCCTTGAATATTTCTAGATCTAGGTCTGCAGATCATATTTCTAAACCTGTTTAAATTATGTTATGTTAATCCTCTGCACTTAAATACATTTTAGAAAGGATATCATCAAAGTGAAAATATTTATGTATACATCTTGCTGTCATTTAAAAGCAAGCCATGAAACACAGTCCTTTAGCATTCAAGATACTATAAACCATTTTTCGTCAGTTCTCAAAAGAAAAGAGAATGTCTGTTCCATCCCCATCAGACAAGTACAGTAAGGAATAAATGCATTTGTCACTGTAGTTTTTAGAACTACATACTCCTGATAGATAACTAAGACTACAGTGCTGGCAAGTTGTGGGTCCATACAGGGGAAACACACACACACACACACACACACACACACACACACACACACACACACACACACACATACACAGACACAGACACAAACACAGACACAAACACATGCACAAACACATGCACACAGGGGTCCCAGGCAAAGAAAGTTTTAAAGCTGTTTATCAAATAAATTATACAACAGAATAGTAAAATACAAAATTTCTGAGTTCTCTACTGAAGGCAATGGAAAGATGTATAGATGAGAGTTATGCATTTATATATGTATATAAATGTCCATATAAATATACAATGCATATAAGTAAATGTGCTCATGCAAGTACATAGATACACAGATATATGTGTGTATATTTGCAACTTTGAAGCCAATTTATCAATGAATAATAGGGCAGACATTCACTTAAAAAGAAAATAGCATTAAAAAAAAATTAAAAATCCCATGTAAATATAGAGAAATCCCAAAAATCGAAGGGGAAATTGACAAAATTGGGAGTAAAAAATATCCATTTCATTGATTAAAAGAAATAAAAGTTTTAATACATAAATCATTGATATTTGATTTTTTTTACCAAATGCTTTATTAACTTCTGGTTTATATCATTCATTTCTGCCAGATTTTGATTTACAATTTTTCCCCTACCCACCAACCCAGAATAGCAATCCCACAGAATACCCCTCATCCAATCTGCTTTCTCCCATACCTCTGTCCACTTTTCCATTAGGGCAAGGTGAATCTTTGTGCCCCAATGCCTGCACATCTTATCTCCCAGTTACATGCAAAATAGTATTAATAATAGTATTTATATATATTCTAAACATTTAATTTTAAAACTTCAAATTCTGGATACATTCCCTTTGTCCCTTGTCACCCACTCAAGCTGGGAAGATAAGCAATTCAGTATATGTATAGCTATGCAAAACATTACCATAGTATATTTATTGTAAAAGACTCACTTTATCCCCCCCCACCTAGTCCATTCCCTACTTTGATCCTGTCCCTCTTCAAAAGTGGGTGCCTCCAAGCACCCCTCCCCTCAGCATGCCCTCCCTTTCATCCTACCCCCTCTCATCCCCCTCCCCCCTACTCTTCTGCAGGGTGAATTTAGTATGTATGTCATTCCCTCCCTGAGCCAAACTCAATAAGAATATGGTTTTGCCTTTTTGCCTTCCTGTTCTTCCCCTCCCCTGCAACCACTAACCCTTGCCTCTTCTACATGAGGTTTACCACCTCCCCCATCTCTCCCCATCTCCTCTTGCCACATTCTTCTCTCACCTCTTAACTTCACCCCTTAAGTATCATCTCTTTCCACCAAATTCGACATGTGCCCTCTATCCATATATACCTGAAAACATATATATATGTATATACATATATGCACATTCACATATGTATTCATATGCCCATATACCCTTCTTCCATTATTTTCATACTGAGAAAGGTTTCATCAGTCACAGTTATGGTTTTTCCATATAGGAATGTAAATAGTTCAACTTGGATAAGTTCCTTTTGATTTCTTTGCCCTGTTTACCTTTTCAAGTATCTCTTGCTTCTTGTGTCTGAATGTCAAATTTTCTATTCAACTTTGGTTTTTTCCTCAAGAATGCTTGAAAGTCCTATATTCCACTGAATGACCATATTTTCCCCTGAAACAAGATACTCAGTTTTTCTGGCTAGTTGATTCTGAGTTTTAATCCCAGCTCCTTTCCCCTCTGGAATATCATATTACTTTCCTTTTGATCCCTCAATGTAGAAACTGCCAGGTCCTGTGCTATTCTGATTGTGTTTCCACAATATTGAAATTGTTTCTTCAATGCTGCTTTCTCCTTTACCTGGGAATTCTTGAACCTGGCTATAATATTCCTACAAGTTTTCTTTTTGGGATCTTTTTCAGGAGGTGATCTCTGGATTCTTTCAAACCTCCATTTTGCCCCCTGGGTCTAAAACATCAGGGCAATTTCCCTTGAGAATTTCTTTTTTTTTTTTTTTTTTTTTTTGCCTTTTTGGAAGGCGATTGGGGTTAAGTAACTTGCCCAAGGTCACACGGCTAGGTTTTGTTTGTGTGTGCGTTAAGTGTCTGAGGCCGGATCCGAACTCAGGTCCTTCTGACTCCAGGGCCAGCACTCTACTCACTGCGCCACCTAGCCGCCCCCCCTTGAGAATTTCTTGAAGGACCATTTCTAGGTTTTTTCTTTGCTCATGGTTTTCAGGTAGTCCAATGATTTATAAATTATCTCTCCTGGATCTATTTTTTAGGTCAGTGGTTTTTCCCATGATATATTTCACATTGCCTTCTATTCTTTCAATTGCTTGGATCTGTTTGACAGCATCTTGATTTCTCATAAAGTCACTAGCTTACATTTGCTCCAGTCAAATTCTGAAGTAATGAATCTCCTCAGTGAGCTTTTGTGATTCTTTTTCCATATGGCAAAGTCAGCTTTTTAAGGCATTCCTTATTCCTCATTGCCCTTTTGGGCCTCCTTTGCCACTTGAGTTAGTCTATTTTTAAGATGTCATTTTCGTCAGTCAGGCAGTTGACTCTCATTTCATACTTTTCTTGCATCCTTCTCATTTCTCTTCCCAATTTTTCCTCCACTTCTCTTATTTGGTTTTTAAAATCCTTCTTAAGGTCCTCAATGGTCTGTAACCTACTCAAATTTTCATTTGGGGCTTTTGGTGCAGGATTTCTGACCTCACAGTCTTCCTCCTGTTCCATGCTTCTATCCTCTTTGCCCCAAAAATATGAGTCTAATGTTGAATTTTTCTGTTTATTTTGTTTCCTTTCCCTAGTCATGTTGCCACTTAATTACTTGATTTTGGGGCTTGTTACAACAGTATGAATCTGCCACCAGATAGGGGAGCTTCTGTCCCAAATGTTTGGGTATTCTCAACTTCTGGCGTTATTAATTGGGTAGCCTCTGTGAAGCCTCCACATGCTCAGACAAGCTGGACAGACACCCCCAGACCTCCACCCCAGACCACAATCCAGATCTACGGATGTTAAGTCAAGAGTGATTACCCCACAGACTGATCTGATCCCCAGATCCCCTTACAGTTCACAGGCCAGGAGCTGAAGCTGCAAATGAAGCTGCAAAATGGCATCTGTGCCATTTCTCCTCAGCTATTTCTATCCCCCAGAGGAAAAAGCCTACATGCTCCCAAATACTGGTCCCAAAATCCATAGGGCACTAATGTCTTACTTTGTATTGTAAATTCTTGAAAAGCCACAGCTGCTGGTGTTCTCAGGTCCCTCCAGCTGGCTGCAGGACGGTCCAGTGCTGGGGCTAAAACCTCAGACTCATGTGGTCCTGTGCTAGGCTCCCAGAGCTCTGGGCTATTGGCTACCAGGTTGCTGTGCTGGTCATTCCCTGTCGGGCTGCTGGGAAGTTCTGTTTCTACTCCACTGTCTTGATAAATTATTTTTTTAAAGAAAAAAAAGTTACCAATATTAGTATAAAAAGAATTCATAACTGTAACTACTAGGGGCTCCTTTGTCTACCTATCTGCTAAGAAAACTAACAGTGGATTAATATTTACAAAAGTATATATTGTCCAGATAAGCAGAACAACATATAATACTTAAATAACCCTGTCTTAGAAAAAATAAACTGAACAACTCATTTCAGAAATTACTTATTTCAATTGTATCTGACCGTTTGTGATCAAATTTGGAATTTTCTTGGCAAAGGTACTCTAGTGATTGGTCATTTTCTTCTCTGGTGGATCTGGTGAATTCATTTTGTCAGGTAACAAGAAGTTATGTGGGGAAAAAGATTGTATCAATGTGTTTTTCTCTTTGATTGAGGTCTCATTTCTATAGATATAGATACACACACATATATATGTAAAGGAAGTAACTTTACAAGAAAGAGTCATTACACAATTGACTGAAGGTACAAATAGGCAGATTTCTGAGAAAGGAATCAAAACTAGCCATATGAAAATGCCATAAAATCAATAATAATTAGAGAAATGAGAAATAAAACAACTTTAAAATATCATCTCAGCTATCACTTTGGCTAACATGACCAAAAAAATTACTTTCTAGAGGGGGTGTAGGAAAATTTGTACACTAATGCCTTGCTGGTGGAGTGATGAGCCTAATCTAAACCTTTCAGGAAACAATTTTAAATCATTCCCAAAAAAGCTGTTAAATTGTATGTGATCTTTTACTCATTAGTATTGCTACTATATCTATCTCAAGTAGTAGATCAAAGAGGAAAAGTGTCTCTATCTATCTATCTATCTATCTATCTATCTATCTATCTATCTATCATATACTTAGAGCAGCTATTTTATGTGGTAGGAAAGAATTCTAAACCTAGGGGAGTTCCATCAACTGGGGCATGGCTGAACGAGCTATGGTACATGAATGTAATGGAATACTACTGTGTTATAAGAAAATGAGGAGCAGATAGACTTCTTAATAACTTGGAGAGACTTATATAAATTGATGCTGAGCGAGAAGAGCAGAACGGGGAGAAATCTGTACACAGTCAAAGACACAACATATGTGTGATGACTAACTTCTACAGACTGGTCTTCTCTCGGCAATGTAAGGTTATAAGACAACTCCCAAAGACTCATAATGGAATGAAATATCCACATCCAGAGAAAGAGATGCAGAGTCTCAATGCAAATTGAAACAAATTCCTTGCTGTGTTTCTTTTATTTGTTTTGTTTTGTTTCCTCTTTCCCACTGATTATTCCATCTGTTATAATCCTTCTTTAAAACCTGACTAATGATTAGTGTGAAGTCATTTGTATGTCCTATATTTGAGTGCATGCCACCATGACAGGTGGGGGAGAGGATCAGAAAGAGGGGGAAAAATCTGAAACTCAAGGGACTGTGTAATTGAATGTTGTAAACTAAACGTAAATGAATAAACAAATCAATTTCAAAAAGTTTTATGCTGGTAATGAGTATAATTTAAAATTGTTTTAAAATAGAATTTAAAATTATCTAACAAAGTTTAACATTTAAAAACCCTCATCTTTATCTCATCCATTTTAATTTTTTTCTGTTATGATTTGCAGGGAAATTATGAATATTTATATATTGGAGTGCCTGCTCAAAAGATTTTATTGACAGGCTTGTGGGATCAGAAAATGTTTAGAGAACTGTTTTATGACATTTTCAAAGCAATCTTTCTTACATATCCATCTGGTTGTGAGACCTTCCTTACCTGACTATCACCTCCTGAGTAAAAATGAAAATTTCTTACCATGGAATTCAATGACTTCCTAAATCTCTAGTCACCCTATATTCCCAGTCATATCTCTCACTATTCCTCTCCCAGCCAAAGTGGGTTCTGTCCTCCAGTTGGGCACTGCATCTGCCACTCTCTTCACCTTATTTACTCTGTTCTGTTGGAAGGAGGTTCCTTGAAAATCTCCAGCTACTGCTTTGTGGAGAAGAATTGATTCAGATTCTTCATTTTAAGGACCAAGAAAAAAAAAGTTTGTGGAAAAACATGTTCTGAAACTGTCAATATTTGAGGGAAAGTCTTGATAGCTGCTGCTCTGCTGACCTCTGCTATTCCCTCTAAAGATTGGAAGGGACAAATTAAATTATACCTGGTCTTATTCTTATCTAAAGGACTACAACTGTGTATAGAAGTCATGTGTAAACATAAAAGAGGGATTTATTTTGATTTTTTTTTTTTTGCTCTTTGGAGGGGAGGGCAATTGAGGTTAAGTCACTTGCTCAAGGTCATATGGTTAGTAAGTGTTATATGTCGGAGGCTGGATTCGAACTCATGTCTTCCTGACTCCAGGGTCAGTGCCCTATTCCCTGTGCCACCTATACACACTATTTTGAAATTTTTGTCACAAGAAAATCAAATGCAACAAGGTGTTTGATTTCAAAGGAATTAGATACACCATTTTAAATCCCTCCAGGAAGAACATAATTATGAAATGAAAAACTCTGCTTTAAATTTTTTTGTAAAGCAATCCCAAGCAGGAACTACTTTTTGTATTAGAATTCCATGTAGAATGATGGTGTAAATTAGTTTAGATAATATTGTTACTATGACATTGGCATGTCATTGGAAAAAGAGGGAATATCTCTCTAATTGTAAGTTAACTTTCATGTAAAGAGTATTATAGTTAGATTTACATAAAACTCTTGTATGTATTCATATCTTAATACTCAAATAATGTATACATTCTATACTTATGTTGAATAATATTTTATTATTATTTCTGGTTTTAGTTGGCACATTATAAAATACTGGTGAAATTTAGGAATTTATTTTGTATCCTGTTACTTTGCTAGAGATATAGCTAGGTAGTACAGTGGATAGAGCACCAAGCCTGTAATAAGAAAGATTCATCCCCCTGACTTCAAATCTGACCTCAGACACCTACTACCAGGGTCATGAAGAATCAGAAATGACTCAACAACCTTGCTAAAGTTACTGATCACCCCTGTTACTTTCTTTGCTGATATTCCTAAATTTTATGATTAGGTTTATAGTTTTAATTTTGTCATGTTTTATTTGTAGAGATAGCATTTCCAAAATTATGTGAACAAGGAGTAGGGAGGAAATATCTTTGCTTTACCCTTGTTAAAAGGCAGAAAACTTCTAGTGTCTCTCCATTATAAATAGTGCTCGCTCATGCTTTTAAATATATATATTTTAAGCCCTTTTTTTGTCCTTCCTTTGTAGAATTTTTGACACAGGTTGTGTGTTTTGTCAAAGGTTTTTCTGAATTGTATTTCTTGAAATAATTATTTATATTATTGATTATATTTATCTATTCCCAAATGGTAAACCACCCTTGCATCTTTAATATGAATCCAACTTGGAAATAGTGAATTATTTCCTTAGTGACTTTTTTTTCCCCTAGAGATTTTTCATCGATAGTAATTAATATGATTAGTTTGCATATTTTTTAAAAAAGTTTTCTTTGCCTATATTATATTTTTTCTCTCAATTACCTTCTGTTTCTATATTTTTGATAATATTGTTAACAATAAAATTGTTCTTTAAGTGATCGATAGTATTTATTTATAAATTCACTTGGTCCTGCATTTATTTTCCTTTTTAGACTATTTATACATTGCCCATTGTTTTAAGATTTGTATTTCTATTTTTCTTACTGAGACTTTTTTTCTGTATACTCATTCATTTTATTTAATTTCTAAGCTTTACTATCATATATTTGAGCATAGTATTTTGGAGTAATTATTGTTATAATTGTATTTGTCAACAGGAAATTATAAGGTTACCCATCAATTGGGGAATAGCTAAACAAGTTGTGGTATATGATTGTGATGGAATACTACTGTACTATAAGAAATTATCAGTTCAATTATTTTATAAATATCATGAAAAGTTTTGCAAGAAAAAATTAAAAATGAAATGAGCAGAACCAAGAAAATGGAGTATACAGTAACAGAGATATTGTTTTAAGAATGGCTTTGAGCAAATAAGTTATTTTGACTATTATAAATACCCAGATTAACTATGAATGATTTGCATTCTGAGAAAGAATTGATTAATAGAAATATGTATAGAGCAGTTATACATATATACATATACATATGCATATGCACATGCACACACCTATTTGTGTCTAATGGTAGCCATCTCTAGGTTGGGGGGGAGAAAGGAGAGTGAAGAAAAAAGGGGGATAAAGAAATTTACATGATACTTCTGTTTTGTATTTGACAGGATAGCAAGCTGTGCGTAGTAGATCTGCAGTTTTATGTACAATCATCTTTTTATTATATTATGTTATGGAAATTATTTTATTCCATAAATTAAAAAGCAAAATCCAAGCAAAATTGTTTTTATTTCTATTCTGGTGAATTGAAATTCTTCATTTTTTTAACTTTGGCAAATTCATCTCTCTGTCTCTGTCTCTCTCTCTGTCTCTCTCTCTCTCTTTCTCTTTATCTTATCAGGTTAGCTTAGAAATAACTTTTAGTATTGACTATCAGTTTTATCATCACTATTTTTCAAGTTTCTCTATTTCTGTAATATTATAATTTTTATAATATTTTAAAGTTTTTTTTTATCAATTTTAAAGTTTTCCAATGTCTTTATTTTCTAGTGTTTTAAAATTCATGCTGATTTTATTCTCTCTTTTATTATTATACATTTTCAGAGACACACAGTGACTTCTGAATGCTGTTCTAGATGTATCTTGTAAGTTCTAGCATGTTTAATTATTATCATTAATTATTTCTTTTATGCATTTATTATTTAGGAATTTTTATTTAGGGAATGTTTTTGTTAGTTGCTCTCTATTTCATTGCTTTCTCATTGCTATTTTACTGTGTTATAGTCTATAATAAATGGGTTCTGATTTTTCCCATGAGGCTAATGTTATGAAATATATTTCAATCTTTTTTGTTTATGAATTTGTTGATTCATCTCTGATTAGTCTTTCTGATTTCTTCCTTAAATACTTACTGATGTATTCTAACATTAATCTTTAATAGAGTTGCTTTATAACTTCAATGCTCTTCTGAACCATTCTATAATTTCTTTGGGTTGTTTTATTGTCTTTTCAGGGGGGTTTGCATAATCTATTGTGATATTTGCACATCTTTCAGTTTAACTCAATTTTCTCTTCTCTTGAATTTATTATGCATTGAGGTGGATCTTGCTTCAAATACTGATTAATTTCTCAATTAGTTATTATTTGTTTTTATTAATCACTTTGCTGATATTTCTATGCCATCTTTTTTGACAATGTATATGTGTTGTTGTCTTTTTGTTTGCCAATCTTTTCACTTCATAAAGTTTCAGGACTGATTTGTCTCCGTAGTTTTCTGCCTATTTTATCTGAAACTATAATGAACAAAAATGTTATATATATAACAGTCTCTCTATATGTAAGACAGAAGCAAAACATTTATTCAGACAATAAAGTGCCAAATCCCACCAACAGAAAACTGAATCCATCATAGCAGCAAAGAATACACTATCACACAGAAGTTAGCAACACCATAACTTTAGACTTCCCAAAAACAGACACTCACAGGCCCGTCTCCTTACCTTTGCCCTCTCTCTCCTACCAACCTAACTGCTCTGACTCCCAGCTTCCTCTGGACACTACTCCACCCATTCAGCAAACCCCTCCCACCACAGGCTCCATGTGATTACATTTGCCCTATTAGGGGCAGGGAAGGTCTTCAAAACAGGAAAGACCTTCAAATTACCCTTACCATTACATCCAACCCAATGTATTTCATTACCCTTACATAGGTAAAAGAGACATGAAGGTTAACCTGTGTCAACAAAACTTTACGACATCATAACAGGGAAAACAGAAAGTATACATATAAAACGATACATCAGGGTGGGGTGTGAGCACAAGTATTCCATCATTCTCCCCTCAAATGAATGGGGCTCAAAATCTTGGGGTAAAGGGCAAAGGTCTCTTCTTTGATAGCTATTTACTGCTGAAATTGGACATAGGATTGTACCCTCCCCAAGAGGTCCCATTCAAAAGGTCAGTTCTTTACCTGGAATCCAAAGCTTGGAGGACACCAGGTCCAGGGATGACATATCACAGTCATGGACAGAGGTTGACATCCAGCTTAAGTGATCAGGCATCTGAAGGTGGAGGGTACCCATCAGTAAACCATGCATGTTTCTTTTTTTCTTCAGTTAATACATCATATCCTTTATTCTGTTTTACCAAGGACTGTACCAACTGCTGCTTTGATTCAGGGGGTGTATCATTTCCTAAGTACACACACACACACACACACACACACACACACACACACACACACACACACATGTTTGATCTGTATTTATGTAGAGCAGAAACTCCACTTTTGCCTGTTATAGATCTATTTTGAATATACCATTTCCATTTGATTATGCTAAACTCTTGCACATATCAAATTTTTTTGTGAAGTTGGGGCACCCATTGCCCAGGTAATAAGATTCCAGGTGTTAATATTATTTCATAGCCCAGACTCAGTTGTTCAGTATCTACTAAAGCCCAATATGCAGCCAACAACTGCTTTTCAAAAGGGGTATATTCAATTCCAGATGAAGGGAATTTCCTAGAACAAAATCGTAAAGGTACATTTATTTAGCCTTTGTTGTTTTTGCTACAAACTCCAATTTGCATGTTAATCCTGTACAGTCACTTGTAATTTCTTTTTTTTAAATTTATTTGTTTATTTTTAGTTTACAAGATTCAGTTCCACAGTTCCTTGAGTTTCAAATTTCCCTTCCTTCCCTCCCCCCACACCCCACGACAGCATATAGTCCAGTATAGGATCTGCAAATACTTTCACAATATACAATAGTCAAGTTACAAAGGTGTATTGTACTAGATGGGATGAAAAATGGTAAAGAAGAAATAAAACCAAACAATGAAAAGAAAAAAAGATCAATTAGATTTCTTCCATTAGGATTCAAGCAAAGTTCTTTCTAGTTCTTTCTCTGGATGTATACATCTCTGTCCTTCATGAGTCTTTTGGGATTGATTTATATCACTGCATTACTGAGAAGAGTCCAGTCTGTTATAGCTGGTCATCACACATATACTGTGTCTGTGATTGTATACAAATTTCTCCTGGTTCTACTCTTCTCACTCAGCATCAGTTTGTATAAGCCTCTCCAGGTAAATATGAAAACCGTCTCCTCCTCATTTCTTACAGCACAATAATATTCCATTACATGCACATACAACAACTTGTTTAGCCATTCCCCAATCGATGGGCGCCCCTTTAATTTCTAATTCTTTGCAACCATGAAAAGAGCTGCTATAAATATTTTTGTACATATGGGTCTTCCTCTCTCTTCTATGATCTCTTTGGGATATAACCCTAAAAGTGGTATTGCTTGGTCAAAGGGTATGAAATTATTTATAGCCCTCTGGGCATAAATCCAGATTGCTCTCCAGAATGGTTGCATATGTCACAACTCCACCAGCAATGCATTAGTGCTCCAATTTGCCCACATGCTCTCCAGCATTTGTCATTTTCCTGTTTTGTCATCTTAGCCAATGTAACTGGAGAGATGTGGTACCTCAGAGTTGTTTTGATTTGCATTTCTCTAATCAATAGTTATTTAGAGCATTTCTTCATATGCTTATAGATATCTTTAATTTCTTTCTTGTCACTTGTAATTTCCCTGGGCCATTTTACATAGGCCATAAATCTACACTCCTTCAAATGCTTTACTTTGTTCAGGTGCCCAATCAAATTCATATTTCTCCCGAGTAACATTATATAACGGTTTCAAAATCTGTCCTATATATAATATGTGATGCTGTTGATATTTGATAATCGTTTAAATTCTGGATCCTCTTTCTTATTGGTAGGGAAAGGAAAATCCTGAATCCTTTGTAAGGCTTGTGGAAGAATCTTTCATATCCCCTTATTCCATTGTCCGCACCAAAACTTTATAGTTTGAGCTGATCCTTGAATTTTGTAGGGTTAATTTCCCACCCTTTAGTTTTCATATGCTCAATTAAAAGCATCAAACTCTTCTCTACTTCTTTTACATTTTTTCACTGTATCATAATATCATCTATGTAGGGGTTAATTAGTATATCCGGCAGCTCTAATTCATCCAAATGTTCATCCACAATCCTATGACAAATAGTGGGGCTATATATCCTTTTGGTAAATGGGTAAATGTACATTGTCTGCCCTGCCAAGTGAAATCAAACAGGTCCCATTGTTTAGAATCTATTGGGATAATTAACAAAACCTTGGCTAAATCAGTAACTGTGTACCAATTTCCGTCATATTTCTGGATCCTTTCTATTAAGGTGATGGTATATGGAACAGCAGTTTACAAGGGGGGGAGTCACCTTATACAATTATCTGTAATCCATTGTCATTCTCCATGACCCTTCTGATTTTCATACTGGCCAGACAGGATTATTCCATCAAGTTGTTTTAGGGACTAAGTCTTCTGCCTCAATATATTACTTTATAGTATAGGTAATTTTATTTTGCCCACCTGGCACATGATACTACTTTAAAGTAATTGCTTCAGAAGGTTCAGGTAAAGTAATTGGGTCCATTTTAATTTTTCCCACTAAAATTGTATTAATGCCAATATTCCTTAGTTCAAATTGATATCTCCCCTCAGGTGAATTTAGACTGATACCTCTCAATATATCTATTCAAATTATGTATTCAGGAATGGGTACAGTTACCATGTTATATTTTTTCTTAAGTAATTGTCCAATTTTCAGTGTTGGTTTGACTTGTCTGGCTGATATTTCAATCTGCAGAAGGCCTGTGAGGGTAATAGGGGTTCTATGTTTGAGTTTTTCCAGGTTTCAATATATAAGGTAGGCCTCCACCCCAGTATCTATTAATGCCCTAGTTACAATATTTGATCAATTTTTTCCAACATATGGTCAAATTGATATGGCGTCTGTAATTCTGTCTTTGTATTTCTTTACTCTGAGTAGGGGGTTGGCCATTTTCCAATTATCCATGAAGGTATAATGAACTGAAGTACAAATTTTCAGAGGGATCTATAGGGGCAGTTCTTACTTCTCTATTCCGTCTAATATTAAGCCCCTTTTTGAAATATATTGTGTATAGTTCATTAGTTGTAATATCATCAATTCTTCCAAAGTCCACCCCTGCTCTCAGTAGAACAATAAACGATTCTTTTCTCAAAAATCTATTCTGACTTTGAATCCACTGACCATTTACTTTTCTCACTTGAAGAAATCTATCTTTTTCCCATTCACCCAAATAAGTTAACTGTGAAATCTTATCCAGTCCTTCTGAAAGAGAGTGCCCTATCTCCCCAATTAGTAGAATCAGAATTAGATGCTTATAAGGAGGAGGATCTATTTTCACTATAATATTTCTATGAGAAACACTTAAGGGAATATCATGATACACATTTGCATCTCTAACCATGATAGTAGTTTTCATTACCTCCTCCTTTAGCTTTCCATTACAGTCCTTAAGCAAATACTAGGGTCTCTCTTCATGAGGCTACCTAGAATCAGTAAGACACATTTTATTGCATCCATATTCTGCTAAAGCTAACAGATTGGTCATACTGTTACCGCCTAATGTATGATAATCTCTAAAACTTTGCTGTACAAAAGGATTCTGAATAATACTTATAAATCTCAAGTAATCCATGGTATCTACCCATACTCCTCCAGCTTCTTCATCACTGATTCTCACCATCCAAGACACTAATAATTCTCCCGTTCTTTGGATGAATCTTCTTAATATATCAGTAACCTTCTGCTGAGTGAAAACCTAATCTATCTCCCTGAACTCTCTTTGGACTCCCTGCTTCTCCTGTTTTTTTTTTTTCTTACTATGGGGCAAACTTCTGTTCTCATAAAATCCTCCTCATCTAACACTGTTTCATTTTGTTCCCAAACATTCTCCTGACAGTAGTCACCATGGCAACTAGGCTTTGCCTGTGCCAGAGTTGCCATTGTCTTCTACCACCTGAGACCCTTCAGCTTGTCTTTCTGAAGGAGAGTTCAAATGCTGTAACTTAGCCAACTCCCTTTCCATCTGAGTTTTCTTTTAAAGCAGCCTGTCTCTGCTTTTGCATATAAAACAGTAACCTGTTAGTGAAATCCATACTCTTCTACACACTACCAGTTCTGTCCCTAGTTTTATTGGTAATCTTTGAAACATGTTTCTAAATCTCTAGGTTTTCTGTTCTGTTCTGAACAAGGCTCAGTTCCCAGTTTTCACAGAACCCTGTACTTTTAGCCCATTCTCTTACCAGGGAAGAATAAGGAAAACCCTCCCATCCTGGTATATACATTTATTTTTCTAAAGACCTTCTGCTGGCACAGTTCTGAATCCAAAAATATAACAGACTCTCTATATAGAAGACAGATGGAAAACCTTTATTCAGACAGCAGAAAGACAAACCACAGTGCCAGAATAGTAAATTCATCATAGTAACAAAGTTAATACACCATAACACAGGAGAGAGCAACATCATGCCTTTAGCCTTCCCACACACAAACACTCACCAACCTAGCTGTCTCCTTGTTTGCATCCTTTCTCTCCCACTGTGCCAACTACTCTGACTTCCTGCTTCCTCTGGCCTCTGCCTGTTCATCAAACTCCTCCCATCACAGGTTCCATGTGATTATATCCAGTCTATTAGGTGGCAGGGAAGATCTTCAAAGCAGGAAAGTTCTTCAAATTCCTTTAGGGCTATGATGGGGCAGGGAAGATCTTCAAATTCATGTTTCCATTACAATGGTGCAGTAGATAAAGTGCCTAGTCTGGCCTAGAATCAGGAAGATTCATCTTTTTTTTTTCTTTGCTTTTTGGAGGGAAAATGCAGGGCAATTGGGGTTAAGTGACGTGCCCAAGGTCACATGGCTTTTAAGTGTTAAGTGTCTAAAGCTGGATTTGAACTCAGGTCCTCCTGACTCCAGGGCTGGTGTTCTATTCACTTCAACACCTACCTATCCCAGGAAGACTCATCTTTTTCAGTTCAGATTTGGCTTCAGACACCGGCTGTATGCCCTGAGCAAGTCACTTATCTCTATTGACCTCACTTTCTTCGATTATAAAATGATCTGGAGAAGGAAGTGAAAAACCCTTCTAGTATCCTTGCCAAGAAAACCCCAAAGCAGATCACAAAGAGCCGAACACAACTGAACAATAAGTTTTCTACATTTACCTTTAACTATTTTTACATTTCACTTGTTTCCTCAGTTCTATATTAAATAATTACAATGATTGCTGAATTTATGTCTTTTCCTTCCTCTACTTTCTTGTCCCACACTTCACCCTGGCAACTTTTTGTCTCCTTTCTTATCTGAGTTCTACTATGGTTCACACTTATCAGTCTACCCTGGTAAGAAGTGTATCTCTTGGAACACTACTGAAGGGGAAACTACAATCCTGCATCCTCTCAGACACCTAAAATTGTGCTGGTGGGGCCTTAGGCCAACAGTGATCTGAGGGAGAATCAAAACCAGCGGGAAGAATACTTTGAGTAATAGAGCCTTTATTAAAACAGTGATTCAGGAGCTTTCTCCTCTCCTTGTAAAAGAATTAACTCTCAAAGTCATTGTTTGAAATTCCCTTAGGCAAGGCTATATAATAATGTAAAATATTCAAAACGGTCTACTGCATGAGCTACATAGCAACAGAGTAAGCCAGGGACGGAAGTTCCAAGGGCTATGGGTTGGTGAGTTAATTATCTTATAATTCTTTATGATTTTATTTCAAATATTAATTTTTCATTACTAATTTTAAAAACTTAGGATACTAAATTGTACTATTTAATACTGGTAGAGGAGAAGTGTCATTTTTTTTTACATCTTTCTTCACCATATTCCCAGAATTTTCTTTACTTCATTGTTTGTTACTGAACTTTGGAATGGCTTTCATTATGTTATTTATTAATAATCCAGAAAGTGATAAGCAGACCTTCTTCTGACTCTTTTTCAGGCTAAAGAGCACTGGCCAATACAGCAAGTCAAAAGGATTAAAAATTCTAACATTGCTTTATACCAAGTTCCCATTTTATATAACACACTTTCTCGTTCCCTAACATAATTTCTATTGTCTGGAGGGACTGTACAGACAGTTTTTAAAACTGAGTTGCCCCAGGATGACTTCAAGGTCTTTCTTGGTTTCCTGACTAAGTGAGTCATGATTACAAATACCTTATCTTGAGTGGATAGAATCCCGGCAGCACTGATGAAGTGGTCTCAGGTGACAGTGGAAGTTGAAATTCATGTTTTTCCTCTTTTAAAGCAATATTTGGCATATCAAAATGATGTAAACCTCATTGAGTTCTTGCCCTAAATTGCTGCACATGAGCTGAATGGAAATTATTTGGTTGCAAGCTTTCATTCAACCTTCCTAGAAGGTTTCTATTTCATCCTCTTTTGAACTTCATGATCCGTACTTTTGATACTTTGATTCCATCTTCATCTAAATAATGTTGGATGCCTAAATACAGAGGAAAAAAAAGGAGTCTCTCCAAAGCAGTGGAAAGTTCAAAGCATAGATATAATCCCAAACTGCTGTTAAGCTTAGAGAAAGTATAATTTTGTTAAGACCATTTTTCAAAGAAAGAACAGCAGGGAATTGACTGACTGCAGATAGTACTGTTTAAGTGGCTTCTTGACTTATGTGTGTAAATCTCACAGTCTCACCTTAACATCAGACTTTAATATCGGCTAACTGGGCTAGCCCACTCTGTCAGTATAATTGGTTCAAGGACAACTTTGATAACATGAAGTTTAGCATAGAATATAGCATACTGGACTTGGTATTGAGAAGACACAAAGTACAAATCTTAACCTCATAAATTTAAATTTATTCATTTGTGACTTGAATGTAGAGATTAAAATAACTCCCCTTAACCATTCGACTCCCAGGGAGGCTCAAATACTCCTTGGCAATGAAGGTCTCTCACTGCTAGTGTCAGGTGAGTAGTATGGGCCCAAAATTTACTTCAGTCCCCACACAGCATCAGGGAATTTGAGTATCAAGTAGCTTAAATTTCCCAGGGCCATTTTCTCCCTTCATTTGCATAAATCAGCACCAGAATCTAGGTTGAGGAGGCTCATTCCCTTCTCCCTATGGATAAGTCCAACTAGACCCAAATAAGAACCCTATGAAAATGCAACCTGACTGAGTTCATTGGCCAAGAATATTTACAAGGGCACCTTAGATGCTACAGTTTTTTGGGACCACTGGTGAGAGTTGAGTACAAGGTAGACACCAAAGGTAGATGAGTAAACCTGAAAATGGTTTGGCAAGGCTTCACATGAGAGGTACTAGTCATCCTTGAGAGGGAGAAGGGTATTCCATTATTTCTTGGGTCCCAGCAGGGTTCCCGTTTTCTCCTGGTGCCAGATGAACCTGTTTCACTGGATATTATCTGCCTAATGTCAATCCATTTTGTAAATATCTCCTCTGTGCAGTGAGCTCCAAAATAGGTTTAGTTGTTTTATCATTACTTATGCTAACTACTGGACAAATATATTACTTAGATTTTATACTTCTCAATGCAGTGTAATCAAACTTTACTTATCAAAGCATGTAAACAATGTCATCCTTTAAGAACTAACCATTAGAGGCAGGGACAAGATGGTGGAGTGAAGGCAGAGATTCACCTAAGGTCTCCTAAAAACTCCTTTAGATACATCTAAAAAGGGAATTTCAATAAATTTTAGAGCAGCAGATTCCACAAAGAGACAGAGTATGGCAGATTTCCAGCCCAAGACAACCTTGAATGTCAACAGGAAGAATTTGTTGCACCAGGGTAGGAGAGGAGCCCAGAGCATGCAGGCTACACCAGCACAGAGACACAATCACTGATTGACAGCGGCAATTCCTAAACCTCACAGTGCAGGAAGGGGGGACCTGTTAGAGCTTGGTGAGAAAGAGACACGTTTCCGTGTGGGGCCTATGGTGGCAGCAGCAGCAGCTATTCCTCAAGCTATCAGTCCTTGGACTGATTGAATATGTGAAAATTACCTAATTAAATTTCTGCGACTCAAGATGGCAGAGTAAACATTAAGTCAATGTTTTCTTCCCTTGACTTCCCCTAGAAAAAGCAAGCAGAAAGACAGGGTATGGCAGTATTTTAGTGGTAGTTCAGGGGGATAGCGGATTAATGGGAAAGCAATCTCTTGGTGTGACTGAAGGGGGACAGTGCAGGGTAGGAGGCATCCCAGCATCCCAGCAATAGGTCCCATGACAGTAGACTATTGGGAGAACCTGGGCTTCAGAGTAGTGGAGCAGGCTTGCACCAACACCAGGCACATCCCATTTCCACTTCAGCACCAGGTAAACTACCAGACCAGTACAACTTCCAACACAACCATTTGAGGCTTGAGAACAGAAAACAAATAACAGGGCCCCTACCCCTCAGTGCAAGAAGTCCCCCCTTCGTTTGACCCCCAGGCTCTAGAAGCAGAGATCACATTTAAAAGGCAAAAAAAGGCAAACAACATGAGCAAAAAGAATAAAAAAAATCAATGACCATAGGAAAATAACTTGGTGACAAGAAAGATCAAACATCAGATTTAAGAGAGGACAACTTGGTTAATATACCCACATCTGAAACCTCAAAGGTCAATATGGACTGATCTCAAGCCCAAAAACCCTCCTTGGAAGAAGTCAAGGAGAATTTTAAAAGTCAAAAAAGAGAGGTAGAAGAAACATTTAAAAATACAATTAACAAAATGGGGGAAAAATAAACCGGAAAACACAATTCCTTAAAATCTACATTTGACCAGGTGGAAAAAGAGGTATAAAAGCTAACTGAAGCAAAATACTTAAAATTAGTATTGGGCATCAGGAAGCTGATAACTCTATGAGACATGAAAAATCAGTCAAACAAAATTGAAAGAAAAAAAAAAACAGAGGAAAATGCAAAATGCCTCATTAGAAAAACAACTGACCTGGAAAATAGATCGAGGACAGAGAATTAAAAATATATATATTGGTCTACCTGAAAGCCATGATCAAAAAAAAAAAAAGAGCTTCGACAGGATCTTTTAAGAAGTCATCAAGGAAAATGTGCTGAGGTTCAAGAACCACAGTGTAAAATAGTCATCAAAGAATCCACTGATCACCTCCGGAAGGAGATCCCAAATTGAAAGGAATGTTGTAGCCACATTTAAGAAATTTTAGATTAAGAAGAAAATACTGGAAGCAGCCATAAAGTAACAATTCAAATTTTGTGGAACTTTAGTCAGGATCCACAGGACAATGCAGCATCTAACTTAAAAGATCAACAGGCTTGGACTATGATATTCACTAAAGCAAAAGAGCCTGGCTTACAACCATGGATCAATTAACCAGGAAAATTAACCATAATCATTCAGGAGAGGAGATGTATGTTCAATGAAATAGGGAACTTCCAGACATTCCTGATGAAAAGGCCAGTGTTCAACGGAAAATTTGATCTTCAAATGCAGGATTCAAGAGAGGCATAAAAAGGTAAACAGGAAACAAAAAGAAAAAAAAAAACATCAAACATGTTATTCAATAAGGGCAAACTGCTTACATCCCTATGTATGAGGATGACAATTGTAAATATTGAGAATTCTGCATTTATTATGACATTTAAAAGGGATATACATAGACAGAGGGTGTGATTATAAATTAGCTGATATGATGAAGAAAAACCTAAATAAAGGGTACAAATGCTTTGTAAGAAAAGGAAAGGAGGAAGCAGAAGAAGGTAAATTACATCACAAAAAGAGGAACAAAAATATAGTATAGGTAAAGAATTAGCATAGTATAGGTAAATATGGTATAGGTAAAGATTAGCATTTTTCTTTTTGATGAGCATTTATTCTCATCAGACTTGATTCAAGGACACACAATGAGTTTCAGTTAAGTATAAAAACCTAACTTGCATTACAGGCAGTAGAAGGGGGGAAAAAGGGAGATGGTGGTTAGAAGGGAGGGAAGAAGTATAAGGGAAAAGGGAAAAAGGGTGCAGGACTAAAGGGAGGTAAGATTGTGTTTGGTGGTCAAAAGAAAAACTTTTGAGGAGGGGAAACATGAAGGGTAAAATAAAAGCATAAACAGAGGGAGAAATAGGATGCAGAAAAACACACACATCGTAATCATAACTGTGAATGTGAATGGGCTGAACTCTCCCATCAAAAGGAAGTGGATAGCAGAATGGATTAAAAACCATAATCTAAAATATGTTGTTTACAAGAACCACAGTTGAAACAAAGGAATATGCACAGAGTAATTGCAAAAGGCTGTAAGAGAATATATTCTGCTTCAGCTGAAGTTAAAAAAAAAAGCAGGGGCAGCAATCCTAGTTGAAAACTAAGCAAAAGCAAAAATAGATCTAAGTAAAAGAGATAAGTAAGGAAACTATATCCTGCTAAAAGACACCATGAACAATGAAATAATATCATTATTAAATATAGATGCCCCAAGAGGTATAGTATCCAAAGACTTAGAGGAGAAGTTAAGGGAGTAACATAAAGAAATAGAGAGGAAGGGGCGGCTAGGTGGTGCAGTGAATACAGCACTGGCCCTGGAATCAGAAGGACCTGAGTTCGGATCCGGCCTCAGACACTTAATCCATATAAACAAAAACCTAGCTGTGTAACCTTGGGCAAGTTACTTAATCCCAATTGCCCTAAAGGGGCGGCTAGGTGGAGCAGTGAGTAAGAGTGCCGGCCTCGGAGTTGGGATTACCCGAGATCAGATCCGGCCTCAGAAAATGAGCACCCACGCATAAATAATGACTAGCCATGTAACCTTGAGCAAGTTACTTAACCCCAATTGCTTAAAAAAAAAAAAGAAAAAAAAAGAAATAGAGAGGAAAAGTAAACTAGTGGGGGGGGGGCTCAACCTCCCCCTCTATGAACTTGATAAATCTAACCTCAAAATGACCAAGAAAGAACTTAAGTTGGTGAAGGAAATCTCACAAAAATTAGATACAGTAGACCTATGGAGAAAATTAAATGGGGATAGAAAGGAAAATGACTTTTTTTCTCAAAGTTACATGTGACATATTCAAAAAATGGACCGTTTACTATGGAATAAATATCTCACAATTCTGTGCAGAAATGAAGACATATTAAATGTATCCTTCTCAGATCAAGATGCAAAAAATGTTTTTAATAAAGGGCCATGGAAAGATACATTAAAATTAATTGAAAACTAAATAATATATGCCTAAAGAAAGAGTGGGTCAAACAACAAATAAGTGAAAGAAAAGCATAACTCAAAAGAATGGCAATAATGACACAAGGACACAAGGTGACAAAATTTATGTGGGCAGTGAAAGTGGTTCTTAGGGAAAGTTTAATACAATATATGTATATATACATATATACATGAAACCTTACATAAATCAAATAGATAAAGAGGAGATCAATCAATGAGGCATACCACTGAAAAAGTTATACAAAGAAAAAAAAATAAAATCCTCAGTGAAATACTGAATGAGACATACTTAAAACCAAAGGAGAGATTACTAAAATTGAAATTAAGAAACTGTTGATATAATCAATAAAACGAAGAGCCAGTTTTTGAAGAAAAAAATCCCCAATAAAATTGATGACCTTTTGATAATTTGATTTAAAAAATAAAGGAAAGAAAACAAATTACCACTGCCAAAAATGAAAAGGGTTAATTCACCACCAAAGAAGAGGAAACTTAAACAATAATTATAAAATGATTTCCCCAAATGTATGCCAATAGATTTGACAATCTTCATGAAATGGATGAATATTTACTATATATATTTGCCCAGATTAATAGAAGAGGAAGAAAAACACTTAAATAACTCCATCACAGAAGAAATTGAATAAGCTATCAATAAACTCCCTAGGAAAAAATCTCCAGAGTAGATGGATTTAAATGTGATTTCTATGAAGCATTTAAAGGACAATTAATTATAATACTATACATACTATAAGGGAAAATCGGTGAGCAAGGAGTCCTATCAAATTATTTTTCTGAGACAAATAAGATACTGCTACTTAAACTGGGAAAAGCAAAAACAGATAAAGAAACCTATGGAAAAGTTTGACTAATGAATATAGTCACAAAAATTTTAAATAAAATATTAGCAAAAAAAAAACCACAGCAACTTACCAAGAAAATAAACAGTTTGATCAGGAAGTATTTATACCAGAAACACTTGGCTGGTTCAATATTAGGAAATTATCACCATAATTGATCGTATCAGCAAAAAAATGAAATATATGTATATATCTATATATGTATATATGTACATATATATGTATATAAATATATGTATGATTACCTCAATAGATGCAGAAAAAGCTTTTGACACACAGAGCACCCATTCCTATTAAAAACACTAGAAAGCATGGGAATAAATATAGACTTCCTTAAAATAAGTACCTTCTACCAATAACTCCAATGAGAATTATTTTTTTAAAACAAATGCTTTATTAACTTCTGTTTTACATCATTCATTTCCACCAGATTTTGAGTTACAATCATTTTCCCCCCGTTATTCCCCTACCCAAACTCCCAGAATAGAAGTCCCACAAGATATCGCTTCCTCCAATCTGCTCTCTCCCATACCTTCTCCCATACCCCCTTCGACTTTTCCATTAGAGGAAGGTGAATTGTTGTTTCCCAATGCCTGCACATCTTATCTCCCAATTATAAGCAAAAGAGTATTAATAATTGTATTTATATATATTTGAAACATTTAATGTTAAGACCTCGAATTTCAGATCCATTTCCTTGCTCCCTTGTCACCCATTCTCTCTTGGGAGATAAGTAATTCAGTATATGTTGTACATGTCTAGCTATGCAAAACATTATCATAGTAGATATATTGTACAAGGCTGCTTATAACTCCCTCCCACTCATCCCACCCCCCACCTTGTCCATTCCCTACATGATCCTGTCCCTCTTCTATAGTGGGTACTTCCAACCTACCCTCCCCCCAAGGATGCCCTCCCATCAATCATCCCTCCTCTCATCCCCTTTCCCCCTATTCTGCTGCAGGTTGAGATATCCCATTTAGTATGTATGTCATTCTCTCCCTGAACCAAATTCAAAGAGAAAGTGGATTTGCCTTTTTTTCCCGCTTCCTATTCTCCCCCTCCCTTGCAACCACTTCCCCTTGCTTCTTCTACATGAGATAGTTTACCCTACCCTGTCTTTCCCCATCTCCTCTTGCCACTTTCCTCTCTCACCTCATAATTTTATCCCTTGAGTATTCTCCCTTCCCAACAAATTCAACCTATGCCCTCTATCCAAATACACACACATTCACATATGTATTCATATGACCACACACCGTTCTTCCATTATTTTCATAGTGAGAAAGATATCATCACTCACAGTTATTGTTTTTCCATATAGGAATGTAAATAGTTCAACTTTGATAAGTTCCTTTTGATTTCGTTTTCCCTGATTACCTTCTCAGGCATCTCTTGCTTCTTGTGTCTGGATGTCAAATTTTCTATTCAATTCTGGTTTTTTTCCTCAAGAATGCCTGAAAGTCCTCTATTCCACTGAAAGACTATATTTTCCCCTGAAACAAAATACTCAGTTTTGCTGGGTAGGTGACCCGTGGGTTCATTCTCAGTTCTTTTGCCCTCTGGAATATCATATCCCATGCCCTTCGATCCCTCAGTGTAGAAGCTGCCAGATCCCGGGCTATTCTGATTGTGTTTCCACAATATTGAAATTGTTTCTTCCTGGCTGCTTGTAGTATTTTCTCCTTGATCTGGGCATTCTGGAACCTGGCTATAATATTCCTGGGAATTTTCTTTTGGGGATCTTTTTCAGGAGGTGATCAGTGGATTCTTTCAACCTCTATTTTGCCCTCTGGGTCTAAAATATCAGGGCAATTTTCCTTGAGAATTCTTTGAAGGGTAATTTATAGGTTCTTTCTTTGATCATGGCTTTCAGGTAGTCCAATAATTTTTAAATTGTCTCTCCTGTATCTATTTTCCAGGTCAGTGGTTTTTCCCATGAGATATTTCACATTGCCTTCTAATCTTTCCTTTGTTTGGATCTGCTTAACAGCATCTTGATTTCTTATAAAGTCATTAGCTTCCATTTGCTCCAGTCTAACTCTGAAGGAATGAATCTCCTCAGTGAACTTTTGAGATTCTTATTCCAACTGGCAAATTCGACTTTTTAAGGCATTCTTCTCCTCGTTGCCCTTTTGGGCCTCCTTTGCCATTTGAGTCAGTCTATTTTTTAAGGTGTTGTTTTCCTCAGTCAGGCTGTTGACCCTCATTTCATACTTTTCCTGCATCCTTCTCATTTCTCTTTCCAATTTTTACTCCACTTCTCTTATTTGATTTTTATAGTCCTTCTTAAGGTCCTCTATGGCCTGCAACCTGCTCATGTTTTCCCCTGGGGCTTTGGGAGCAGGACTTCTGACCTCACAGTCATTTTCCTGGTCTATGACCCCAAAATAGGAGTCTAGGTTTGCATTTTTCTGTTTCCTTTGCCTTGGCATGTTGCCACTTGATTACCTGACTTTTGGGCTTGTTGCCTCACTATGGCTTTAAGGCTAGATAGAGGAATTTTTCTCCAGAACATGTGGGAGCGGGGCAAGTTCCGTTTCTGGCAAGTTGTAAACCCACCCACAACTTCCACCCTAGATCACAATCCAGATCCAGGGAGCTTAAAGCAAGAGTGATTACCCCCCAAGACTGATCACTGGATCTCCCTACAATTAATTGCAGGCCAGGAGCTGGAGCTGCCTCTGAAAACTACAAAATGGCGTGTCTCCTCAGAGGCTTCTAGCCCCCAGGGGAGGGAGCCAGCGCATTCACCCAAATACAGGTCCCAAAGTCCATAGGACACTAACCTCTTACTTTTTCCTAGGCATGTCTATGTTGATAATTCTGGAGTCGCCACGGCTGCTGGTGTTCTGGGATTCCTCCAGCCAGCTGCTGGCCCTGCTGCCCTGGGGCTAAAACCTCGGCTCACGCAGACCTGGGCTCCGCTGGGTCCGCTTCCTGCACTCTGTGCGTTGCGCGCTGCCGGCTCCCAGACCGCTGCACTGGTCCTTCCTGCAGGGCTGCTGGGCTGTCCTCAGTGGGAGGTTAGTTTCTCTGTGTCATACTGTGGGTGCTGGGGCTCCAGAAGTTGTTCAGAGTCCCCTTTTACATAGTTTTGGGGGAATCTGCGGGCAGAGTGGCTTGGATGAGCTGTTTCTACTCTGCCATCTTGGCTCTGCCCCCTCCAATAAGAATTATATGTAAAGTGTGTAAGCTGGATTCATTCCAAGTAAGTTCAGAGTTAAACAAGGATTTCCACTATCATACCATTATACAATTTGCTGCTAGAAATATTACCTGTAGCAACAAGAAAAGAAAAAAAAAGTAAAATGAATGAATTAGAATAGGAAAAGAAGAAACTAAGTTATAGCTGTTTGGAGATGATGTGATAATATACATAGATAATTCTAAATAATCAATAAAAAAACTGCTTAAAATAATAAATTACTTTAGCAAATTTGTAGGATATGCAATAGAAATAAATAAATCCTTAGCATTTCCGTATATTATTCACAAAGCCCAACAGTGAGAGTGAAAGAGAAATTCCATTTAAAGTTACTTTACCAATTTTAGAATATTTGACAGTCTACCTGCCAAATGAACTCCAGGCACTATATGAAAACAATTACAAAACATGTTTTACTCAAATATAGTAAGATCTAAATAACTGGGAAAACATCAGTTGCTCATGGGTAGGTTGAGTTAATATAATAAAAATAACAATTCTTTTTTGGTGCCATACAAATTCTTATTTGGTGCCATACAAATTAAAAAAAAATATTTTATAGAGGTAGAAAAAATAATATCAGAATTATTTGGAAGAACAAAAGGTGCACATTATTATGGGAATTAATGAAAAGCATTGATAGGTGAAGGTGACCTAAGCATACCAGATCTTAAACTGTATTGTAAAGCAGCAATCATCAAAACCACTTGGAACTGGCTAAGAAACAGAGGGGTAGATCTGTACTATAGTTTATGGACACAAGACACAGTAGTCAATACTCAGTAATATGCTACTTGATAAACCCAAAGATGCTAGCTTCTGGGATAAAAACTCACTATTTGACATAAACTGCTAGGAAAACTGGAAAATAGTATGGCAGAAACTTGACATAGACCAATGTCTGACAACGTATACCAAAATTAAGTCCAAATGGATACACAATTTCATTATAAAGGGTGCTAGTATCAACCATTTAAGGGAGCAAGGAATAGTTTGTCAGATACATGGAGAATGAGCAAATAAGAAAGAATATTAAGAACTACAAAAACGATCATTTTCATTACATTAAATTGAAAAGTTTTTATACAAACAAAGCTAATGAAACCATAATTAGGAGGAAAGCAGAAAACTCAGAAAGAAGTTTTACATCTAATGTCTCTGATAAAGGCCTCATTTCTAAATTATATAAACTAAGGAGTTTTCAAAAGTACAAATCATTCCTCAGTTAAAAAATGGTAAAAAGGATATGAAAAGGTGGTTCCCAGAGGAAGAAATTAAATCTATCTATAGTCATATAAAAATGCTCTAAATCACTATTAATTAGAGGGATGTAAATTAAAACAACTGTGAGATACCACATCACACATATCAGATTGAGTCACATGACAAAACAGGAAAATGATAAATGTTGGGGAAGATGTGGGAAAATTGGAAACTAATACATTGTTGGTGGAGCTGTGAGCTGAACCAACCATTCTGAAGAGCAATTTAGAACTATGCCCAAAGGGCTATAAAATTTGCAAACCATTTGATACAGTAATACCACTTGAAGGCTGTATCTGAAAAAGTTCATAAAAATGGGAAAAGAACCAACATGTACAAAAATATTTATAGCAGCTGTCTTTATTGTAGTCAAGAAGTGGAAAGTGAAGGCATGCCCATCAACTGGAGAATGACTGAACAAGTTGTGGTATATGAATATAAGGGAATGCTATTGTGCTCAAACAAATGATGAGAACAGAGGCACAGAAGATGACCCCAGTTGTTGCAGAGGCCCGGATGAGGCCTGATTAACATGGCAGCAAGTTACTCCACCAGCTACAAGAGACATTGCCAAGTCTATCACTACAGGGCTGGAATTGGATGGAGCAGGGTAAGAGTCACATGCAGGGTCCCTGGCAGGTGCAGCAGCTACTCCTGGGAGTACCAATCCACAGCCTAGAAATTTAAAAAGTCCCTATCTGGACTTCCAGAAACCAGGATAGCAGAGTGAACGCTGGCTGCTCCAGCCCCTCCCCCCAACCCTGAAAACATAGTTATTATTGTCACAGAGCAAAACTTTAAACAGTAAAGGCTTGGGAACCCTAGAGGAATAGTATGTTTAGGGCCCTGCCTCAAAATGGGTAAAAAGCAGACTGCAAAGACAAAGACTCTGGAGTCCTACTACTGTGAGAGGGAGGAACGAAATTCAGAGGGAGACAATGTTGACTCCACAACCACAGCTGAAGCCTCAACAGGGAACTGGTCTCAAACAGAGAAAGCATTCTTAGGTGAGCTCAAAAAAGAACGTTGAAAACAAAATGAGAGAGATAGGAGACAAAATTAATAATAATATTAAAATCAAAATTGCAAAATTAGAAAAACATTACAGTAAACAGCTCCTTAAAAGGAAAAATATGTAATATGGTAAAGGAGCTCTAAAAGCTAACTGAGGAAAATAATTTGCTAAAAACTAGAATCAACCAAACTGAAGTGAAACACTATGAGGAACCAAAAATCAGTCAAACAAAACATGAAGAATTATAAAATTAGAAAAAGAGGCAAAATATCTAATTGGGATAATAACTGTTCCGGAAAAGAAATCCAAGAAAGATATCTAAGAATCATAGGCCTACCAGACCATCATTGTGAAAAAATGAGCCTGGACAACATCTTACAAAAGCTCTTCAAGTGAAACTTCCCTGAGATATTGGGATCACATGATAAAATAGAAATTGAGAGAATCCAAGTGGCACCTCTTGAAAGAGATCCCAAATTGAAAAGTCTGAGAAATGTTGTGGCCAAACTCCAGAACTACAAGGTGAAGGAGAAGCTATCACAAGCAGTCAGAAAGAAACAATAAAAATATCAAGGAACCACAGTAAGGATTTTAAAGGATCTGACAGCTCAACACCGAAATATCGGAGGAGCTGGAATATGATTTTTCACAAGGCAAAAGAGCCCAATTTACAACAAAGGATCACCTGTTCAGAGAAACTGAATTTATTCTTCCAGACAAGGAGACAGTCATTCAGCAATATAATGGATTTCCAGACCTTCCAGATGAAAAAGCCAGAGCTCAATGGAAAAGTCAACCTCCACTTATGACAAGCAAGAGAGACATAGAAAGGTAAATAAGGAAACACACACACACACACACACACACACACACACACACAAACACACTGTTATTTAATAAGAGCTAACTGTTAATTGAGAAATGGAGGGTATGGGTATATATTACACAAAATTATGATAAAAAATATAAGGGCTACAAAAGGTTTGTAATGGAAGAAGAGGAAAGAATGAAACAGAAAAGGGAAAATTATCCCACAGAAAGAGGCATAAAAACAATATAGCAGAGGGAAAGAAGGGAGGGAGATGAGCATCATATTAGTTTTGCCTCATTAGTTCTGGTGCAAGGAAGGCATATGACACAACCAGTTAAGTATAGGACTCTATCGAGAAGAGACAGAAAACCTATCATATGTAAGGGTTATGGGATTAAAAGATCTTCTGTGTGGGGCGGCTAGGTGGCTCAGTGAGTAGAGCATCAGCCCTGGAGTCAGAAGGACCTGAGTTCGGATCTGACCTCAGACACTTAACGGACACACAGACAAAAACCTAGCCATGTGACCTTGGGCAAATTACTTAACTCCAATTGCCCTCCAAAAAGCAAAAAAAATAAAAGATCTTCTGTGCCCATTGGACTTGAGGACATATCAGCAAGTGGTAGGGCAAGAGGAAGTGGAAGGCAAGCTAGAGTTCCTGCAATGACTGGTGGCAGTGGCAGCAGCGGCCAGCAGCAGCAGTGGTAGCAGCAGAGGTGGAGGTGGAGGTGCAAACCAATTTTTTGAGCCACCCAGATTTCTGCTAAGGAATTCTGCTGAGGACTGGGATTACGGGAGCCTCAGAGTGTCTGGGAGCATGCTTCCCGGAAACTAATCAGCTGCTGTGAGTGGGGAGAATTTTGCCTGAGGTAGCTTGTTCTGTATTGAAGGCTTGAGAATGTGCATGCTTAATACATTAACTGTGTGTGACAACTTCATAACTACTATGATGGCTTTGACTTTTTGGTTTAGGGTCTTGGTTTTCTGGTATCTGAATAAATGTTCTCACTTTTTTTCCCCATGTAGAGATCCTGGTATATTTTGTGGTTAATAACCATATCAGCATATTTGTAGTTACCATAGGCATTGTGAATATTGCATTGTTGATACATCATAATAGAGGGAAAGAGGGGAGGAGAGGATCGTTGCATGAGATCTGTTCTTGTCAAACTTGGTTTCGAAGAAGAAATACCATGCTACATTACATATAAAAATATATCATATACTACAGGAAGTAGGAGGAAGGAAGAACTAAGAAAGGGTGGGGTGGTTAGAAGGGATGGAAGAAGTAAGGGGGAAAGGGAGAAAAAGGGAGGAGGAATGATAAGAAGGGAATACTTATGGAGGTGGTGGTCAAAAGGAAAGCTCTTAAGGAATGGAAGGGAGAAAGGGAGAAAAATAAAAGCATATATATTGGAGGGAATAGGATGGAGGGAAAGAAATACTAATAATAATTGTGAATGTGAATGGACTCTCCAATATAACTGAGGTGGATAGCAGAATGGATTAAAAATCAAAATCCTGCAATATGCTGCTTCCAAGATATACATCTGAAACAGTGGGATAAAGACAGGGTAAAGGTAAAAGGCAGGAGTAAAATATATCATGGCTCAGCTAAAGTAAAAAAAAAAAAAAGCAGGGGTAACAGTACTTATTTCAGATAAAGCAAAAGCAGAAATTGATCTAATTAAAGGGGATATGGAAGGATACTATATCCAGCTAAAAGGAACTATTGCAAATGTAGCAATATCATTAATTAACATATATGCACCAAGTGGTATAGAAACCAAAATCCTTGAGGAGTAGGTAAGGGAATTGGAGAAAGTAACAGATAGCAAAACTATACTAGTGTGGGACCTTAATCTCCCCCTCTCTGAACATGATAAATCCAACCTCAAAACAAACAATAAAAAAAGATAAGGAGGTTAATTGAATTTTAGAGTGGGTAGGTATGATAGATCTGTGGAGAAAACTGAATGGGGATAAAAAGAATATACCTTCTACTCAGCGGTACATGGCACATACACAAAAATTGAACATGTACTAGGGCATAAAAGCCTCCCAATTCAGTGAAGAAAGGCAGAAATGGTAAATGCATCATTCTCAGATTATGATGCAATAAAAATCATATGCAATGAAGGGCCATGGAAAGATAAACTAAAATCGAATTGGAAATAAAACAATTTAATCCTAAAGAATGTTTGGTCAAAACAAGAAATTATAGAAACAATCAGTAAATTCATTCATGAGAATGACAATAATGATACTATATCCCAAAAGTCAACTCCGATCAGTGAACTCCCTAGGAAAAAAAACCTCCAGGGCCAGATGGATTTAACAGTGAACTCTATCAAACATATAAAGAATAATTGATTCCAATATTCTACAAAATATTTGGAAAATTGATTTAGCAGTACTACCAAATTATTTTTATTACACAACAGAGAAAGAATATTTTAGACCAATTTAACTCATGAATATAGATGCAAAAATTTAAATAAAATATTAGCAAAAACACTAGAGCAACTTATCAAAAGAATAATACACTTTGATCAGGTAGGATTTATTTCAGAAATGCAAGGAAGGTTTAATATTAAGAAATCAAAAAGTATAATTGATCATATCAACAATCCACTAGCAGAAAATACATGATAATCTTAATAGATGCAGAAAAGGCATTGGAGAAAATACAACACCTATTCCTATTAAAAACACAAGAAATATAGAAATAAATGGAGCCTTCCTTAAAATAATAAGTAGCATCTATTTAATGCCATCCGCAAGTATCATAGGTAATGGTGATAAGCTAGAAGCATTTCCAAGAAGATCTGGGGTGAAATAATGGTGTCCACTATCACCCCTCTTATTCACTCTGGTACTAGAAATGTTAGCAGTAGCAATTAGAGAAGAAAATGAAATCAAATTAGGCAAAGAAGAGACTGAGCTGTCACTTTTTGCATATGATATGATGATATGCTTAGAGATTCTTAAAGTATCAATTAAAAAACTACTTGAGACAATAAATGAATTTGGCAAAGCTTCAGGATATAAAAGAAAGTGACATATATCCTTGGCATTCATTTCTCTATTTCTAATGAAATCCAACAGCAACAGATAGAAAGAGAAATCCCATTAAAGTCACTGTAGACATTATAAAATATTTGGGAATCTACCTCCCAAAACAAAACGAGGATCTATATAAACACAACTACAAAACACTTTTCACACAAATAAAATCATATGTAACTATTTGGAAAAAAAAAAACAAAACATCAATTGCTAAAGGCTGTGTTGAGCTAATAGAATAAAAATGACCATTTTGCCTAAATTACATTCAATATTTAGTGCCATACCAATCAATTTACAAAAAAAAAAAAAAATACTTTGTAGAATAGAAGGAGAATGCTAACAAAATCCATTTGGAAAAAACAAAAGGTCCAGAATACCACGGGAATTAATGAAAAGAAATGCTAGGGAAGGTGGCCTAGCCACAACAGATTTTAATCCGTATTATAAAGCAGCATTCATCACATTGGTCACTGTTTCCCTGATTTGGTCTTTAAAATTTTTCTTAAGCTCCTCCAGGAATGCTATTTGGGCTTGAGACCAGTTCATGTTTTCTTCTGTGGTCTCAGATGTGGCTAGAGAGTCTATATTGTCCAGTGTATTTGATTGTTCTTGCCCTACATAGTAGGCTCAAATAAACTTTCTTGCCTTCCCCTTCTCCTTCTCAGCTTCCTTCCTTCCCATTGTGATTTCCTGTTTCTTAATTTCTCAGGCTATGAGTTTAGGGTCTGATCCTTGCCTTTGTATACCTCTGGGTGGCTAGTTTATGGCTAAGTCAGGGGAGTCAGTGAGGAATGTAGATGAGTAGGTGGGGGTGAGTCTGACCACTTCAGATTTCTGCCTCTATACCCCTGGGCTATAAGCAGGCTTTTGTTGGTGAGGTGAGGTGGGGCTTGTTGGGACCCCTCCCTCTCTTCTCTTCAGACTCCTGGCTGTCTCAGTTACACCCCTTCTTGGAGACTCCCAAGCCTGAGGCTATTTCCATTAACTTGGGATTTCAATCTGGGTGGGAGACTTATCTTTGGGTTTTCTACTTCATGAATGAGGGTTGGGAGGATCAGAGCAGCTAGAATTTACTTTGCCATTCCATCCCCTGTACTATACAGGCAGGCAGTTTCTAAACTTCCAGGCTGGGGGCTAAATGCTGCAGGAGAGGCTGCTTTCTCCACTGGGGCCCAACTCTCCTACCTGGCTCCAATGATTCTTCCTGTCCCCTTGTGAGATGAAGGCGTTATTGATGGGGTCCTTGGGATGCATATATGTTTGTAACATCAATCTATGTAACATCAGTCTGTAATATCAATCTGTAACATCAGGTTGTAAATGGGGTACTTTGGGATCTATGTCTGTAAAATCAATTTGTAAAAGCAGTCTGTAAAATCACATTCCCCCCTCCCCCAGTCTCAAAGCATTAACTCTGCACCTTCCCCCTGCCAACACTCTGCCCAGCAACAACTCATGAACTGTTTATCTCTGCTTGAAACAATAAGCTACTTATGAATCCTTCACAAAACTATCTATAAACATTTTTGGCTTAGGCAAATGTTATCTCCCTTAGTTAGAGTGGCACCATGAATTCTTCAGTACCCTATCTATAGGGTAACTCCTGAGCCAATTATACCCAGACTGTGTTTCTGATATGTTTAGAGCCTTTTTAAAGATTTCCCTGCCTTTATTTAATTTTGGCTTCTCCTCTAGTAGTTTGGTCTTTTTTGAGTGGGGGAGGAGGGCATGTTAACTTATTTGTTTTTAGTTTTCAACTTTTACTTCTATAAGTTTTACATTTTTCAACTTCCCTTGTCAATATGGCCTGCAATGTGATATAAGCTCTACATACACATAACTATTAAACATATTTTCATATTAGCCATGTTGTATACAACAATTATAACAAATGGGAGAACCGTGAGTAAGAAAAAACCTTATAAGAACAACAATAACAAATAGTCTGCTTCACTCTGCATTCCAATTCCAGTTTTTTTTCCCCCCCTCTGGATGTGGATGGCACTTGCCATCATGAGTATTTTGGAATTATTTTAGATCCTTAAACTTCTAAGAACAGATAAGTCTGATGGAGTTAGTTATCACAAACTGTGGTATCACTATGTATATTGTTCTCCTGGTTCTGCTCATTTCACTCAGCATCAGTTCATCCAAGGCTTTACAGGCTTTCTTGAAGTCTGCTTGCTCATCACATTTATTTTTTTTTTATTTTTTTTTGGTCTTTATTAATTTATTCATTTAGTTTTAGTTTACAATATATAGTTTCACAGTTCTTTGAATGTCAAATCCCACCCCCCCAATGGAGGCACACAATAGTGTATAGGATCTGCAAATATTTTCACATAAAACATTAGTCAGGTTATGAAAAAGGATTATAACAGATGGAAGGAACAATGAAAAATAGGAAACAAAACCAAACAAGAAAAAGAAAGAGAGTAGGTAGATGGCTTTGATCTGCATTCAAAATCTATTCTTTCTTATTCTTCCTCTGAATGTAGACATCTCTCTCTATCATGAGACTTTCGGTGTTGACCAATAGCCCCACATTACTGAGAAGAGTACAGTCTGTCAAAGCTGGTCATCACAAATATGTTGTGTCTGTAATTGTGTACAAATTTATCCCGGTTCTGCTCTTCTCACTCAGCATCAGTTCCTTTAAGCCTCATGAGGTAAATATGAAGTCCATCTGCTCCTTTCTTCCTTTTTTTTTTTTTTAACAAATGCTTCATTAACTTCTGGTTTACATCATTCATTTCTGCCAAATTGTGAGTTACAATATTTTCCCCATTTTTCCACTAGCCACCACCCTGGAATAGCAGTCCCATGCTCATCCAATCTGCTATATCCCATATCTTCTCCCATACCACCTTTGACTTTAACATTAGGGCAACGTGAATCTCTGTGCCCCAATGCCTGCACATCTTCTCTCCCAATTGCACGCAAAATAGTATTAATAAAATTATTTATATATATTTGAAACATTTAATTTTAAAACTTTGAATTCCAGAAGAATTCCCTTCATCCCTTGTCCCCCACTCCCCCTGGAAAGATGAGAAATTCATTATGTGTTGTACATGCATAGCTAGGCAAAACAAAACTATAGTAGGTGTGTTGTAAAAGACTGCTTATATTTCTCTCCCACTCATCCCCCCCACCTGGTCCATTCCCTACTTTGAACCTGTCACTATTCAAAAGTGGTTACCTATGACCACCCCTCCCCCCAGAATGCCATCCCCTCTATCACCCCCCCCATACCCCTTCCCCCTACTCTCCTGCAGGGTGAGATATCCCATTTAGTGTGTATGTCATTCTCTCCCTGAGCCAAAGTCAATGAAAATATGGTTTTCCTTTTTTTCCTTCCTGTTCTTCCCCTACCCTGCAACCACTTCCCTTTGCCTCTTCTACATGAGATAGTTTACCCTACCCTGTCTCTCCCCATCTCCTCTGGCCACATTCATCTCTCACCTCTTTACTTCAGCCCTTAAGTATCATCCCTTCCCACCAAATTCAACATGTGCCCTCTATCCGTGTATACCTGTAAACATATATACACACATTCACATATATATTCATTTGGCCATATACCTTTCTCCAATTATTTTCATACTGACAAAGGTTTCATCAGTCATGGCTATTGTTTTTCCCTTTAGGAATGTAAATAGTTCAAGTTTGATAAGTTCCTTTTGATTTCTTTTCCCTGATTACCTTCTCAAGCACCTCTTACTTCTTGTGTCTGAATGTCAAATTTTTCTCTAAATGTATTTGTATATATTGGTCTTCCTCCCAATTCTATGATATCATTGGAACATATACCTTAAAGTGGTATTGCTGGGCCAAAGGGTAGGAAATTACTTTTAGCCCTTTGAGCATAGTTAAAAGAGGGACTGGAATTTGATATTTCATAGGGCAAGAGAGCTAGGATTACAACCAAGGATTAACAACCTGGCAAAATTGAGCATAATCTTTCAAGCAAGGAGATGGTCATTTAATGAAATAAGGGACTTCCAGTCTTTCTGGATGAAAAAGCCAGAGCTCAATGGAAAATTTGATCTCCAGTTACAAGACCCAAGAAAGACATAAAAAGGTAAACAAGGGAAACACAGACTTACACATGCATAAGTGCACACACTCACACTCATACACACATGCTCATTAATTGGGTTGCAACAAGAGCAAAATGTTCACATCCCTATATGTGGAACTGATAACTGTCAATAATTGAAATTTTTATGATTATCATGACCCTCAAAATGGTTATACTTAGATAGAGGGTGTGGGTATGAATGCACTAAACTGAAGACTTAAAAAAAAAACTATCAAGGGGATCAAAGGGACTGTAATGGGGAAAAGGAAATGATGAGATAGGAAAAGGTAAAATATGCCATCTGAATGGGCATCAAAACACACTATAGAAGAAGGGAAAGAAAGAGGGAGAGGAACATCATTAAAACACTATTTTCACTGTTTTTGGTTCAATGAGGGATCAACTTAATCAATGAAGTTTAACATTCTAATGTGAATAGACACATAAAATAATTAAACAGAGGAAAAGCAGGGAGGGAGAGAAGCACTGTTTGAATTTTACTCTCATTGGTTTGCAATCAAATGGGGAGTAATTTACTTGGATAAGTATAAAAATTTATTATGTCCTATAGATCGTGGAAGGGTAAGGGGGGGAGAGGTTGAAAAGGAGGAGACTAAAGGGGATGATTAGAGGAGAGGGAAATAGTAGTAAGGGGAGAGGGTAAGTTAATAAAGGGGGTCAGTGGGTGGGAACAGTGAGGGAGGGGGCGGTCAAAAGGGGAAACTTCAAGGAGGAGAAGGGTAAGGAAGAAACAAAAACATAAACAGGGGAGGGAATAGGATGGAGGGGAAGAGACAGATAGTTATCATTACTGTGAATGTGAATGGGATAAACTCTCCCATAAAACAGAGGAGGAGGGGCGTCAAGGTGGCACAGTGAGTAGAGTGCTGGCGCTGGAGTCCTAAGGACCTGAGTTCCCTAGGAAAAAATCTCCAGGGCCAGATTGGTTTACTAGTGAATTCTATCAAACATTTAAAGAAAAATTGATTCCAGTACTCTAAAAATTATTTGGGAAAATTAATGAAGCAGGAGTCCTACCAAATTCTTTCTATGACACAATATGGTATTGATTCCTAAATAAGGAAGTGATAAAACAGAGAAAGGAAATTATAGATCAATTTCCCTCATGAATTTAGATGGAAAAATTTTAAATAAAATATTAACCAAAAGACTCCAACAACTTATCACAAAAATAATACATTTTGATCAGGTAGGATTTATCCCAGGAATGCAAGGATGGTTTAATATTAGGAAAACCGTCTGAACAACTTCTGGAGCCACAGCAACCACAGAACTGCACAGAGAAGCTAAGCTCCTGCTTAGGGCAGCCCAGCAGCTCTGCAGGGAGTGGCCAGCACAGTGCTTTGAGAGCAGGCAGCACAGCACGCAAGGAATCAATCGCAGCTCGAGGGAACGGAGCCCAGGTCTGATGTTTTAGCCCCAGGGTGTCCGGGCCTTCAGCCAACTGGATGGACCCTAGAACACCAGCAATCGGGGTGATTCCAGAATTATCAGCACAGATATGCCTAGGAAAAAGTGAGAGGTTAGTGCCCTATGGACTTTGGGACTAATATACGGGGAATGTGTGGCTTCCTCCCCTGGGGGCGAAAAGCTACTGAAGAAAGAGAGGCACAGAAGCCATTTTGCAGTGTCAGTAGTGGACACTAGCTCCTGGTCTACGAAATGTAGGGAGATCCAGCAATCAGGCTGGGGGTTAATAGCTCTTGCTTTAAACTTCCTGGATCTGGATTGTGGTCTGGGGGGGTAAGTTTGGGGTGGGTATCCAATTTGCCAGAGTGGGTGGAGGCTTTACAGAGGCCACCCAACTGTTGAAAGTTGTGAAGACCCCATGTTTGGGATGGAAGCTCCCATGTCTGGTGGCAGAGTCTTACTGTGGCAACAAGCCCCCAAATCAAGTAATTAAGTGGCAACATGCCTAAGCAAATGAAACAAAATAAACAGAAAAGTTCAACATTGGAGTCCTATTTTAGGGGCAAAGAGGCTCAAAGCATGGAGGAGGACTGTGAGGTCAGAACACCTGCACCAAAAGCCCCAAATGAAAATACAAGCTGGCTACAGGCCATAGAGGACCTGAAGAAGCAGATAAGAGAAGTGGGGGAAAATTTGGGAAGAGAAATGAAAAAGATGCAAGAAAAGTATGAAATGACAGTCAACAGCCTAACTGAGGAAAATAACACCTTAAAAAATAGACTAACTCAAATGGCAAAAGAGGCTCAGAAAGGCAATGAGTAGAAGAATGCCTTAAAAAGTCAAATTTGCCAGATGGAAAAAGACTCTGAAAAGCTCACTGAGTAGATTCATTCCTTAAGAGTTAGACTGGAGCAAATGGAAGCTAGTGACCTTATGAGAAATCAAGATACTATTAAACAGATCCAAACAAATGAAAGAATAGAAGGTAATGTGAAATACCTCATGGGAAAAACCATTGACCTGGAAAATAGATCCAGGAGAGACAATTTAAAAATTATTGGACTACCTGAAAGCCATGATCAAAGAAAGAACCTAGAAATCATCCTTCAAGAAATTCTCAAGGAAAATCGACCTGATGTTTTAACCCAGTGAGGGAAATAGAGGTTGAAATAATCCACCGATCTCCTCCAGAAAAAGATCCCAAAAAATAAAAATCCTAGGAATATTATAGCCAGGCTCCAGAACTCCCAGATCAAGGAGAAAATACTACAAGCAGCCAGGAAGAAACAATTTCAATAGTGTGGAAACATGATCAGAATGGTCCAGGACCTGGCAGCTTCTACAGAGAGGGATCAAGGAGCATGCAATATGATATTCCAGAGGGCAAAAGAGCTGGAATTGAAGCCAAGGGTCACCTACTAAACAAAACTGAGTATCTTGTTTCAGGGGAAAATCTGGTCATTCAGTGGAATAGAGGACTTTCAAGCATTCTTTTTTTTGTTTTTAGAACATGTATGACTTTATATGAATTTTTAAAAACCAAAAAGAAAAACATTTAGTATATTTACTCAAATAAAAGGAGTTTAAATGACTCAGAACTGAAAGTAATAGAAATCCAAATATAAATTTTTAAAAGTGAATATAAATTAGCTACCTGTAAGGACATTTCCAGTTAAGCATTCATCCAATTAATATTCAGCTTTTTATATTCACAGATACACACACACACACACACACACACACACACACACACACACACACACACGCAATTCTGGCAAAAATCAGAGAAAAATATCCTCAAGTTGTTCAAACTGTGTGAAATAGGTTCCAAAATCAATATTCTACATGACTGTAAAACCCCTGATTTCATACCTGTATGCACGGCTGTTTTATAAGATATAAGTAACATAATAGATTGGCTTTTTTTTAAACATACTAATAATTAAGGCATCTTGCTTTACACAGTATTATCAGTGTGAAAAAATTATACATTATTTGCTACATTGTTTTAAACATCTTTAAGGTCTTTTCAATATGATCACAAAGTAGCTGCACACATTTAGTGGTTTTGTTTTTTTTTTTTTTATAAAACACAATCTTAAAAAAATATTAATGGTGATTAGTCTTTGTGGTTCCTAGCAAAATGTCTTGCCCATTTTATCTTTTCACCTCAGTATAAATTACATTTTTATGTAATGTGAAGGACTGCAATAAGACACAGAAGCACTTATACAACTTTTCCCCAAATAACCATACAAATCCCAAACACAGCAAAGGCGTACAATTTTCATAGTGCACTTTCACCTCATTGAAGTCAAAGATTCTCCTTGTGGATATTTTTCCACTTCAATGTGAAGTAGATTGTTAGGATTTCATTAGTGGTTTCATTAAATGGCATTTTTGGAAGATTTCACTTCCGTCCTTGGTCCATAGTTTTCAGAAGAAACCTCTTTCTGGAAGCTACAATGTCCAGGAATATTCGGAATAAGGGAGTCCTCCTCAGGTGGTGATACTTCTCAATGTAATTGTAATAAATAAGCATCTACATCCTTAGCTATATTACCAGTGTATCCTGGAACCAATGTAAGATGGTTTTCTTGTTTCCACAATCCACTTAATTGTTGTTTTAAAATATGAACATTTCCATCTTTTGCTATTTCTGTATTAGCAGATAGTTCTGACCACCATCTTTTTATGACTGCTTGAATCCAGTTCAAACCAACTATCACATGTTCTTCAAATTTGCTTTTAAGTAGTGATTTTACTAGAGGCAACAGATCTACATAGCAGCCAAGTGAAATGTATGACTTTTCTTCCTGTAAACTGCTGGTGAGCACAGGAAGGCAATCTACCACCACTCCAAGGTCTTCTATCCTCACCAAGTAGGCTACCAGTTCACTTATACTTCACTTTTTCCAAAAATTTAAAGCTACATTCAACCTCAGATTTCTACTGAAAAGGACTTGTGCCATTGTCTCATGGTCCTGAGAAACCTCAGTAAAAAATCCACTGTACTTTGATGATGGGCTTTCTGTTTGTGAAGAACTAGAATCACTGGAGTTAAGTAAAAATATACAACCTTCATGGCGTAATTTTTCAGGCTGGTGGCCTGCACAAGCCAGTTCATTTTCTTTATTTGCCATGTCACAGCCCCTGCTTCTAGGTAAGTGTTTTCTTCTATAACAAGGATTTGGAAAATAATTATGAACTTTCTTTCTGTAATATACTTCTCTGTGCAATTTGTCTGGACTTTTCACAGCGTATCCAACTGTTCTGTTTGTATAAGCAGCCAACTGTTTTGGAGATTTCTTACCCTCCTTCATGTTATTATTAGTGAAATGAGAGATCCTTTTCCTAGGAAGATCAATGGAATGGCCCTCAACATACAAGAGGTTCAGTTTTCTATCATTGTGGGCTTCAGATGCCATAATCTCTTAAATCCCGGCGGCTCATGGTACAGCGGTGCCTCCTGAGCTGCAGCCCCAACAGCCTAGAGCGTCTCCGCGAACCTCCACTTTCAAGCATTCTTGATGAAAAAACCAGAGTTGAAAAGAAAATTTGACATTCAGAAACAAGAAGCAAGAGATGCTTGAGAAGGTAATCAAGGAAAAGAAATCAAAAGGAACTTATCAAAACTGGACTATTTACATTCCTACACATAAAAACAATAACTGTGTTTGATGAAACATTTCTCATTATGAAAATAATTGAAGAAGGGTACATGGCGTGTGTTCACAGGTATACATGGATAGAGGGCACAGGTTGAATTTGATGCGAAGGGATGGTTCTTTTTTTTTTTTGGAGGGCAATTATGGTTGCGTGACTTGCCTGGTGTCACAAGGCTGGGTTTTTCTTTGTGTGTTGGGTGTCTGGGGCCGGATCCGAGCTCGGGTACTTCTGGCTCCGGGGCGGTGCTCTGCTTGCTGCGCCACCTAGAGCCACTCCAAGGAAGGGATGATTCTTAAGGGGTGAAGTTAAGAGGTGAGAGAGGAAAGTGGCAAGAGGAGATGGAGAGAGACAGGGTAGGGCAAACTATCTCATGTAGAAGAGGCAAGGGGAAGTAGTTGCAGGGGAAGGGAAGAACAGGAAGGCAAAAAAGCAAAAGCATATTCTCATTGAAGTTGGCTCAAGGAGAGAATCACATACATACCAAATGGAATATCTTACGCTCACTCACTCTCCTAAGTAGGTGAAAGGGAGATGAGAGGGGGTATGATGGAGGGGAGGGCATGCTGGAGAGATGGGAGGTTGGAAGTACATACTATCAAAGAGGGACAGGATCAAAGTAGGGAATGGACCAGGTGGGAGGTGAGAGGGGTGAGAGGGAAATATCAGCAGTCTTTCACAATATATCTACTATGGTAATGTTTTGCATAGCTATACATCTACAAGACATACTGAATTGCTTATCTTCTCAGAGGGAGTGGGTGACAAGGCAGGAAGGGAATGGATCTGAAAATTGAAGTTTTAAAATTCAATGTTTCATAAGATGTCCGGGCATTGGGGCCCAGAGATTCACCTTGCCTTAATAGCAAAGTCGAAGGGGGTATGGGAGAAGATATGGGAGAGAGCAGATTGGATGAGGGGATATCTAGTGGGACTGCTATTCTTGGGTGGTGGGTAGGGAAAAATGGGGGTAAATGTAACTCATAATCTGGTGGAAATGAATGATGTAAACCAGAAGTTAATTAAAAAAAATAAGATAATATTAGGAAAACCATCAGTATAATCGAGGACATCAACAATGAAACTAGCAGAAACCACATGACTATCTCAATAGATGCAGAAAAGGCTTTTGACAAGTACAACATCCATTCCTATTAAAAACACTAGAAAGTATAGGAATAAATGGAGTCTTCCTTAAAGTAGTTGATAGCATCTATTTAAAACCATCAGCAAGTATTATATGCAATGGGGATAAACTAGAAGCCTTTCCAATAAGATCAGGAGTGAAATGAGTGTGTCCATTATCACCCCTCTTATTTAATCTGGTACTTGAAACATTAGCAGTACCAATTAGAGAATAAAAAGAAATAAAAGGAATCAAATTAGGCAAAGAAGTGACCAAGCTATCAGGTGCAGATGATATGATGATTTTCTTAGAGAATCCTAGAAAATCAAGTAAAAAACCACTTGAGAAAATAAATAAATTTGGCAAATTTTCAGGATATAAAATAAACCTAATAAATCCTCAGCATTCCTGTACATCTCTAATGAAACCCAACAGCAAGAGATAGAAAGAGAAATCCCATTTAAAGTCACAGTAGACATTATAAAATATTTGGGAATCTACTTGCCAAAATAAACCCAGAATCTATATGATCACAACTACAAAACACTTCTCACACAAATAAAAGCAGATCTAAATAGTTGGAAAATATCAATTGCTCATGGCTGGGTCTAGCTAATATAATAAAAATGACTATTTTACCCAAACTAAACTATATATTTAGTGCAATACCAATCAATTTACCAAAAAACTACTTTCTAGAGTTAGACAAAATAATAACAAAATTTATTTGGAAAAACAAACGGTCTAGAATTTCAAGGGAATTAATGAAAAGAAACGCTAGGGAAGGTGGACTAGCTATGCCAGATCTTAATCTGTATTATACAGCAGCAGTCATCAAACCTGCTTGGTACTGGCAGAGGTGTAGAGTAATGGATCAATGGAATATATTAGGTGCAGGAGACCCAGCAGTTAATGAATATAGCAATCTATTGTTCAATAAATCCAAAGACCCCATTTTTTGGGATAAGAATGCACTATTTGACAAAAACTGCTGGGAAAACTGGAATACAGTATGGCAAAAACTGGGCATAGACCATTATCTAACACCATATACCAAAATCAAGTCTAAATGGGTGCATGATCTAGGTGTAAAAGATGATATTGTAAGCAATCTGGGAAAGCAAGGAATAGTTTACCTGACAGATTTGAGGAGAGGGGAAGACTTTAGGACCAAGCAAGAATTAGAGAGCATTATAAAATCCAATATGGATAATTTTCATTACATTAAATATAAAAGCTTCTGTACAAACAAAGCGAATGTAACCAAGATCAAGAGGGAGGTGGGAAATTGGTAAAGAATTTTTACAACTTGTGTCTCTGATAAAGGACTCATTTCTAAAATTTATAGAGAATTGATTCAAATCTACATGAATACAAGTCATTTCCCAATTGATAAATGGGCAAAGGTTATGAATAGGCAGTTCTCAGAGAAAGAAATTAAAGATATGCTCTAAATCACTATTGATTAGAGAAATGCAAATCAAAACAACTCTGAGATACCACATCTCTCCAGTCAGATTGGCTAAGATTACAAAACAAGGAAATGACAAATTCTGGAGAGGATGTGGACAAATTAGAACACTAATGCATTGCTGGTGGAGTTGTGAGCTTATCCAACCATTCTGGAGAGCAATGTGGAATTATGCCCAAAGGAGTATTAATAATTTCATATCCCTTGATCCAGCAATATCACTTCTAGGGTTATATCCCAAAGAGATCATAGAAGTGGGAGGAAAACCCATATGTACAAAAAATTTTATAACAGCCCTTTTTGTGGTTGCAAAGAATTGAAAACTAAAGGGGTGCCCATCAATTGGGGAATGGCTAAACAAGTTGTGGTATATGAATATAATGGAATATTATTGTGTTATAAGAAATGAGGAGGTGACAGATTTCATATTTACCTGAAGAGACTAATACAAACTGATGCTGAGCGAGAAGAGTAGAATCAGAAGAAATCTGTATACAATCACAGACACATCATATGTGTGACAACCAACTATGACAGACTGGACTCTTTTTTAGCAATGCAGTGATATAAGTCAATCCCGAAAGACTCATTAAAGAGAGAAATGCAACATCTAGAGATATAACTAGAAAGAACTGAGCCTGAATCTTGATGGAAGCAAACTAAATGATCTTTTACTTTTTGTTGTTTGGCTTTATTTCTTCTTTACCATCTTTCATCCCACCTAGTACAATTCGCCTTTGTAATTGAACTAATGTCTAATATGATTTTTTTTGCAGATCCTATACTGGACTATACGCTTTTTTAGGGGTGGGGGGAGGGGGAGAGAAGTAAAGGAAATTTGAAAATCAAGGAACTATGGAATTAAATCTTGTTATCTGAAACTAAACTAATAAATTAATTTTAAAAAGAGAGAAAAGAAAAGAAAAGAATGCTTGTGGTAATTAACAGAACAGAGCACTGAACAGTAGAAGTATAAACAACTCTCCTCATATCAAACCATTGTTGAAGAACTGAAAATTTACAGATTCCTAGAAGTATCTTTGGAAACAGTTGCAAAGGCTCCCTGAAACTTGGGACCCTGTACACTCTACCCTAGAAATAGAGCCTTAATTTAACAAATACTTAAAAACCAATTAATAAGCTAGGAAAATGAGCAGACAGTGGGAATAAAACTCTTATTGAAAGTTATAATTATGACAAAGAAAATCAAAGTGCACACTCTGTAGACAACAAAGTCAAAGCTCCTACATTCAAAGGCTCCAAGAAAAATATGAATTAGGCTCAGGCCATGGAAGACTAAAAAAAGAATTTGACAATCAAATAAGAGAGGTAGAGGGAAAATTGGGAAAATGAATGAGAGTAACACTGGGAAGTCACAAAAACAAATAAACAAAAAACAACAAACCTAAGTCAACAGTTTGCCAAAGCAGACACAAAAAATATTGAAGAAAATAACACATTAAAAATATACTAGGCCAAATAGTACAAGAAGTCCAAAAAGTCCATGAGGGAAAGAATTTCTTAAAGAGTGAAATTGGCCAAATGGAAAAGGAGGTACAAAAGATCACTGAAGAAAATAATTCTTTGAAAATTAGAGTGGAGCAAATGGAAACTAATGACTTTAAGAGAAATTAAGAAATGATAAAACAGAAGGGGCTAGATCATGCAGGGAATACAGTACTGGCCTTGGAGTCAGGAGGGCCTGAGGTCAAATCCAGGTTTAGACACTTAACACTTACTATTTTTATGACATTGCACAAGTCAACCCAATTGCCCTGTCTACCCCCACAAAAAAAATTATGAAACAAAAGCAAAGGAATGAAAAAATAGAAGACAATGTGAAATATCTCATTGGATAAACAACTGACATGGAAAATAGATTCAGTAGAGATAATTTTAAATTGATTGAAGTACCTGAATGCCATGAACAAAAAAAGAGCCTATACATAATTTTTCTAGAAATTAAGGAAAACTGCCGGAATGTTCTAGAACCAGAGAGTAAAAAAGAAATTGGAAAAAAAAAATAAAATGATCACCTCCGGAATGAAATCACAAAATAGAAACCCCAAGGAATATTAAAACCAAATTCCAGAGTTCCCAAGTCAAGGATAAAGTATTGCAAATGTCCAGAAAGAAACATTTCAAGTATCATGGAGCCAGAATCAGGATAACACAAGATTTAGCAGCTTCTACATTAAAGCATTGGAGGTCTTGGAATATGATAGTACAGAAGCCAAAAGATCTAGGATTACAACTGTGTGGGACAAGATGCCCCTTGCCCAAAATACAATAAGCAGAGATATCTCCAAGTAGATACAGGAAGTAATTATTTAATTATTAGTTCTTGCAAGAAGAGCAGTCTCACTACTAGAGGCAGTCTAGTAGGAGAGGCAAAATGCAAAATGAAAAGCTTGGTTATATACCCAAAATACCACCCCTTCTCCCCCCAACTTTGTCCTATCCTGTTCCTGTTAATCAGGAACTGAGGTGCACAATCCAACCGCAAAAGAATCTGCTGGCATTTGCAGATGAATGTCAGTAATATCAAAAACAGAAGAAACATATCTAGTGGACATGAAAATAGACAAATATGTCATCAGTATCATCTTAGATATGAAAGTAGACAAACTTTCATGAATCATGGAAGTTTTTGGACATGGTGACCTGCCCAGAGTTCCGCAATAGGTGTGCCAATTTTATAGTTGTACAGGTCAGATGGTGGTCAGTGGAAACAAGTCTGTAACTTCTGGGGCTGTGGTTAGATTTGCAGAGTCTGTGCTATCCCCTCCTATGCTTTCCTAAGCTTAGCAAAACTTCAACTTATTACCTGGGAAGCAAGGGAAGGGTCCCAGCCCAGGTTACTAAGTCTTTGGTATGTTATTACTATTCTATTCAGATTTCTGGAATGCTACCTGAAATGTTTTCACTTTTATTCCATTCAGAACCAAGAACGACCTACCCAGCAAACCGGAGTATAATCCTACAGAGAGAAAATGGACATTCAATAAGACAGAGGACTTTCAAGCATTCTTGATCAAAACACCAGAACTTAATAGAAAATTTGACTTTTAAATACAAGAGTCAAGGTACTGTAAACAGGAAAGGGAAATAACAAGGGACTTAAGAAGTTCAAATTGTTTATATTCCTACATGGGAAGATCATATTTGTAACTCATAAAATTTTTTTCTTCATTATGGTAGTTAGAAGGAATGTATATAACAAAGGGCAAAGGTGTGAATTGGATATGAAGTTATGATATCTAAGAAATAAAATGGATGAGAGTGGAATGTACTGAGAGAAAGAAAAAGGGAGAGCTAGAGTGGGATAAATTATCTCCCATAATTGAGACAAAAAAAAAAAAAACAACTTTTGCTTTGGAGGGGAAAATTGGGGTGGTGAGAGGGAGTGAGTGAACCTTACTCTCATCAGAATTGGTTCAAAGTAGGAATAACATACACACTAAATTGGGTATAGAAATCTATCTTGACTGTCTGATGTGGGTGACCATGTACCCCAACAGTCCCGTGGTGTCCCACAGTAATAAAATCCACTTTTTTAAACTTAATCTTGGGGATCTTCTGTCTTGCTTTTATTGGGGTACAATATTTGGAGGCCCCAGCAAGATTTGGGGTATTCCATGTCACCCCAAAGATCTCCAAAATAAAAGCTCTCAGCCTCCAGAGGTAGGCATCTGCTAATCTCAAGCCCTACGGGGCCTAGCCCCTGATGACATTCCAGGGCCCCATGTCTCAAGGAGGGAAGATTGCGCCTGCCTCCTGACTCCAACTTGCTCCTCATGTGGCTTTTTTTGGATCTAGGACCTCCAGTTTGGGGGTAAGTTAAATATTGTTCTGGTAAATGTCTGGTTAAATACCTGTATGGTATATCTGGTTAAATATGATGCCAGTAAATGTCTGGTTAAATATCTCCATGGTATGTCTGGTTAAATATTGTGCCGGTAAATGTCTGGTTAAATACCTCTATGGTATATCTGGTTAAATATTGTGAGGGTAAATGTTTGGAGGGAAAGAGAGCCTGACAAGGCTTATAGTGCCCCCACAGGGCACCTCTTACCCGGGCAAGGCTCGAGACATCGACCCTCTTGCCCATATCTGGTCGGGTTATATGTTTGTTTGTCTGTCCTACACTCACTTGAGCCCATTTTCTTCCTGTTCAGCATTTGTGGGAAGCAAACAAGTGGGGGTATGGACCTTTGTTTGTCTTGTTATCTGTGTCCTATTCACTTTAACCCATTTGCTTCCTGTTCAGAATCTTCGGGCAGCAATCAAGTGGATAAGGATTGTAATGTGTTTGAGTGTTCGTAAAGTTTTGTCCTGAGCTCAGTTGTTTAAAGTCTTGTTGTAAAGTTTTTATTCCTGCTATCAGAAGAGCACCTTCAAGGGAGCTTTTCTGATTTCCACTGGGAAGATATATTTGTTTCCAGAAGAACCCTCTTCTGAGTCAGCCATCCTTCACCTCAGGAAATCCATTAACCCAGTCTAATTGGTCTTATTGAGCTTGGCTTGGCCAGCCACATGGCTCATGGACTTGGCTGTGGGGGAAGGGCAGGCCAGCCTGGTTCCCGGCTCAGACTAAGGTCTGGTCTGAACGACCTCCACCCTGAGCTTCTGCTGGCTCAGGCAAGAGAAGGTGAAGGCCCTGCAGAGCCCTCCTTGTGAGCATCATGGGAGGTAGGGAGGCGGGGCCCCTCTTTGTCAAATTTAAAAAATCTCTCCTGCCTGACTAATTAAAGCCAATTGAGTGTGGAGCTTTGAGATTGGCAAATTCAAAGCTCACTTTCAAAAAAACCCACCAAAATTCTCCCTGTTGCAATATCTTGAAATTTTGATTTGGAAAATTTACAATTTACAAGTCCTGGTCAAATTAACTAAGAAAAAAACAAACAAGCTTTTTGATATCTCAGCTTGACTTGTTCCTTGAATTTGTAAAAGGAAAATTAATAGCATTTGTGAAATACTTGTAATCAGAATTGTATGACTGGCATATGTTGGTATCCATCTAACTTTGAATCCATGCCAGAATTGATAAGGTCATTTGATGTCAATTGAAAACTCATTTGATGTCATTTGATACTCATTGTTAATTTGTTACCATCTTTCTGAGACTGTATTGTGTATCTAAAGGTCTATTTAGCTAAGTGAACTTAAGAAACATTTTTGAAGTACTAATACTATTACAGCTAATCAAAAAATTCTGGGCCCCTGGATTCTGTGGCTGCAGGAGGGCCCTTTTCCTCCAGGCCATTGCTGCTGAGGCCTTCCTTGTTAAAGAAGCTGATAAGCCTTTTTTTGCATCAGCCCCTTTCCATCTCCACCCCTCATTCAGTGGAGACCCACTGGCTTTTTCTCCCCAGCTGTCTCTGATTGTCCTCAGGTTATTGATCAGGCCCAGGCTTCAAGATCTGATCTGACACACCCCTAGGAATGTAATCTCTACATTTGTGAGGTTTTTTTGTTTTGTTTTGTTTTGTTTTGTTTTGTTTCTTTTGTCAGCTTAGTTGAAAATCTAATGTTATTTCTCTTCTAGAATTAGATCATGTGCAGAAAGTTATGCAAACTGCTTACTATCATTTTAAGTTTTCAACTAACTTTCTTCATCAAGGTTGAATGAGATTGTAAAAACAGAAGAGACCTGGCTGTTTTGATCTGAATTTGTAGTCATTTCATGCTCTAAGCAAAAGGTAACATTTATAACTGAATGTATGTTAAAGATTCAATTTCTGAATTATCTCTTTCCTCCTGAGTGAATCTGTATTCACTGTATACTGTATATTGTATATATAATCTGTATACTCTGTATAGCTCCCTATGAAACATAGACGGATCTACCCAAATGATTTTGTGTCGCAGCTGTTTAAGGGGGTTCCGTGGGCTGCTCAGTGTCCAGCACTTAGCATGATTCGGAGACATGAATAAGAAATGACCAGGCCATGTGGGTAGTTCAAGGAAGAACGATGAACTCCATCTATTGATACTCAGGGAAATGTTTTTATAGAGCAAAGAGACAAAGGACAGAAAGGAAGAGAAATCATTATCTTATTCTGTTGTATCCTGGAAATAGCATGGCAGTAAGGCCTATTGATCCCTAGATGCCATAAAGTCTTAGGAAAAGTCAGTTATCTCTTATCACATGCAGTCAGTTACATCTCAAAGGATACTCTTGAGAGCTGGTCTCAAAGCCTAATGGCCAAGGCCACATCATCAAGAACATCTGCATAGGAACTGACTTCCTGCAAATGTTTTGGACAACTAAAGTTTTGGGGTAGAGACTTAGATCTAGGTCTCTGGTACTTCTTGATGCAGCCGCAGTCATAAACAGACACAATTGAGAGCAAACTTCAAAGCTGAAGCACAATCCTCAAAACACATCATGTTTAGAGCTGGCCAATCAAAGATACCAGAGTGCTAAATCAGATATATCCTGGGACAGAATCCTGTTGATCTCAAGACCTCCAATGACATCCTTTTAAATGCAACCTATATCAAAAGAACTCTGGAGCAGACTTAATGAAAAGTCGAATCTCAAAGAGATCTTTGACATGCAGGTCCATTGATATCAGGGTACTTATCAGAGTCCTGGGACAGGCCTCTTTGGCTCACCACAAGGGGGGGAATGATCAGGTGATTGGACTGACAGAGTACTCCAGTGCGTGATATTTATTTTAACCAGAGATACTTTAGTTGAGAGAAAAGTAAGATAACATTTTTAACACTAGGTTAATTCAAACTGTTTTTTTTTTTTAAGTCTATGGAAAGCTGAACAAAGCAGATAAGAAAGTTTGGCTTTCCCATGAGAATTGGGTCAGGTCCTTGGATTCTCAGCTTTGAATTCCTTGAGCAGCCAGCATCTGAAATTTTCTCAGAGCTCAGAACTCAAAGCTGAGAAAGTCCAGACCATTCCCTAACGTATATTTGGAAGACCACCACCCACTCTTCCTCTAATCTGGGAAGACCTAAAAGCTGAAATCACTAACTCTTCCCTCATCAAGTTCCTTCAGGATCTGCAGGCAATTCAGAAAAAAATACTCCCCTAAGCTCTCCTGATCCTGATCCTGAGTTCCACTTTAACTTACCTGTTTCAACCTGGGGATTCTGTGCTAGTGAAAAGAAATTCATGGTCTGGAGCCAAGATGGAAGGGACCACATGTTATGATCCTCACTATAGCTACTGTTGTCAAAGTGGACTCTATTCCCACTTGACTCCATTGCACCAGAGTGAAGCCTGCTGTCACCTCAGAATGGAAAGCAGAAGTCCATGAGGACCCCCTAAAGCTAAGACTATCTGATCCTCTCCCTGATCCTACTTTTACCTTCATGCATGGTCCCCCACAATCCCCATGCCTCCAAACTAAGCTATACCTGGGTGTTAACCACAGGAAATGGACAATCCTGGACTTTTCCAGAACCTGGAACACACAACCCCCCCTCAACTCCCTGTTCCCCAGAATTTGACTATTTGGGGCCCCACCAGCCTGCTCTGTTCAGATACAGGATGCCCATGTGCCTGTGCTTGTATCACAGCTTATCACCTCCCCTCTCCTAGCCCTGGTGCCTCCCTGTGCTACTGGACAGGTGGTAGTGAGGGATCAGAGCTATTGTTCTGAATCCATACAATTGGGTCTGACCCCTAGCAACCCATGCCCAAATCTCAACATTCAAAATCCCTCTGATTCGGCCTAGGGAATCGCTGTTTCTTGGGTCCTGGGAATCATAGTCCCTGAGGAGGAGGAGGGAGGGCAAGTGCCAAGAAGCCTCCTGTGCCCCTCCCCCATTGTCATCCCATTGTTTAGCTATCTCTGCCCCAATAGGGAACCCCGATGTCCAAATCACAATACCAGCTGTTACCACATGGGCCCCGGGCAGGTCATACACTGCCCCCCCACCCCGGCATCTTCAAAGATTCAGGAATATCGAAATTATCAGGCCCCCTTAATTGCCCTTCTGTCAGCTGTTCATAAAATACTTAACAGCTCTAACCACACGTTGGGAAAAGATTTCTGGATTTGTGTTGAACCCCAGCATCCTTCCTATGTAGGGGAGGCACTAAATGCCTCAGTCACCCCTATTTCCAACACAAAGAATTGTGATTGGGATCACCCAAGGCTCTCCCTCGGGGATGTACAGGGGGCAGGTTTCTGCCTCATATCATCCAGCACTCCTTTGTCCAGCTCAGTATAGCTCAAGTTGTGGGCAAACCCACATGATTCAGGCCTTTAGATTAGACTACTTCCCTGCCCCTCTAGGAGCCTGGTGGGCATGCCACAAAGGCCTTACACAGTATGTCTCTGCTAACACTGAGGGCCCCCTGTGTATCCTAGTGGCCATAATTCCCCGAGTCACCCTTCTCCCAGGTGAACAAGGTTGGCATTACTTTTCCAGAAGGGCAGCTGAGCCACCACCTAAGGCAGGCAATACCACTCCTCATTCCCATCTCAGTGGGCTTGGGCCTTGTGGGTTCTGCAGTGACTGGGATGGCATCTTTGATTAAGGGGGAGACCAAATATCAGGCCTTAAGTGCGCAGGTAAATACTGACCTCTCCCACATAGAGCAGTCCATCTCAGCCCTAGAAAGACAGGTGGACTCTCTGGCAGAGGTGGTTCTTCAGAACAGCAGAGGCCTTGACCTTCTTAACCGGGGTGGCCTGTGTGCAGTCCTTGGTGAGGCTTGTTGCTTCTGTGAAACAGCTCTGGAGTGGTGAGGGAGAGTCTGAAGTTGGTAAGCCAGAATACTGCTAATGGACAGAGAGAGTTGGAAAATTCTGAGAATGGGTATCAGTTCCTGTTCCCCTGGAACATCCTTCTAACTCACTAAATTGATATCAGCCTTGGTATTAGTATTGGTATTAGCTTCTCCACCTCCTGATCATAGCCCTAATTGTAGGACCCTATCTCATTAATTGTTTCCTACAATTTGTTAAATCCAGTGTTAACTCTATTAATGTTAATTCTCGGGGATCCCCCCCATCCTTTAGGAACAGAATTGGGTAATCTAGATGTTAACCCAGCTATGTCAAAGGTTTGACATACCTACAAGAAAGAGTAGGGAATGTTGGACCCAGCTCCACTCTGCCCTTCCCCCATTGATTTGTCACTTTGCCCTTCCTGAATGTCAGACACAAATCCACTCACCCTTTCCTTGAGTTGTAAAATAGGCAGCCCAACTTTCCCTTTCCTTGATTTGTAAAACAGGCAGCCCAACCTTTCCTTCATTTATTTGTAAAACAGAGAACTCCACCTTATTTAATCTGTAAACAGGCAGAACCCCTGCCCCTTGCTTACCCTTGATTAATCTGTGGGTGTGAGTCCCAGCCTAGGGTTTCACACCAGTGGGAAATTCAAATGAATACTGACCAATCACTAATTGTAGTTTCAAGTGTACACTGACCAATCATTGGAGTTTCAGCTTATATCACTGTAATTTCAGCCTTCTAACCTGGCTAAGGAAGCTGTATAAAACCTGTACACTGTCTGTGCCAAAGCACTGTCTGATTTGGGTGACCATGTATCCTGACAGTCCCTCGTTGTCCCGTGGTAATAAAATCCACCTTTTAAACTTAAAAAAAAAAAAAGAAATCTATCTTAATTACTTTAGAGGAAAGTAGGAAAGGAAAGGGATAAGGAAGGGGAGGGGTGATAGAAGGGAGGGCAGAATGGGACAAAGGGCAGTCAGGAAAAAAACGGGGTGAGAGAAAGAATAAAATAAACAAGGAAGTGCTCAGGAAAGGGGGCAGGGGAGCAAGAATAGTTAACAATAGTAACTCTCAAAATTTTTTAAACAAATTTCTCTTATTAATTCATTTCTCAAAAATATAGAGAATGGTGCTAAATTTGTAAAAAAACAAGAGCCATTCTCTAACTGATAAATGATCAAAAGATGATAAGTTTTCAGATGAAGTAATCAAAGCTATTTGTAGCCATATAAAAAATACTCTGACTCCCTATTGATTATAGAAATGTAAATTTTAAAAAAATTGAGTTACCACTTCATACCTATTGGATTCACTAATATGAGAGAAAAGGAAATGACAAATGTTGGAAAGAACGTTGGAAAAATGAGACTTTAATGCGTTGTTGGTAGAGTTGTAATTGACTCAACCATACTGTATAGCAAAGTGCAATAAAACCATGCATACCCTTTGATCCAGAAATACCACTATTATGTCTGTATCCCCATAGAACAAAAAATGAGTATGAAAGCTTTTTCTGGGGATAAAGAATTAGAAGCTGAAGGGAAGCCCATCAGCGGGGGAATAGCTAAACAAGTTGTGGTGTGTGACTATGATGGGATACAATTGTACTATATAAGAAATTATGAGTAAAATGCTATCAGAAAAACCAGGAAAGACTTCCATGAGCTGTTGTGAAACGTACCACGTACAAAATAACAGCAATATTGTAAAATGATCATCTGTGAATGACTTAACTATTCTCAACAATATAATGATACACTTGTTATATTCTGTATTTTGATCCTGTTACTTTTCAAAAGTGGGTGCTTCCAACTTCCCTTCCCCACTTCCCTCCCTCCCTCTCTTCCATTATACCCCCTCTCATACCCTTCTCCCTTAAACTCCTTTTGGGTGATTTATACATTTAGTATGTATGTCATTATCTCCATGATCCAAATGCAATGAGAATAAGTTTTTGCCTTTTTGCCGTCCTGCTCTTCCCCTCCTTAGTAACCATTTTCCCTTGCCTCTTCTATATGAGATAATTTACCCCATTCTGTCTCTCCCCATCTCCTCTTGTAATATTCCTCTCTCAACTCTTAATTTCACCTTTTAAGTATAATATCTTCTTATTAAATTTGACCAGTGCCCTCTATCTATGTATACCTCTAAACATATACACACACATTCACATAAGTATTCATATAATCATATACCCTTCTTCAACAATTTTCACAATGAGAAAAGTTTTATTGGTTACAGTTATTGTTCTTCTATGTAGCAATATAAATAGTTCAACTTTTGTAAGTTCCTTATGATTTTTTTTCCCTGTTTACCTTCTCAAGTATCTCTTGCTTCTTGTATCCAAATGTAAAATTTTCTATTCAACTCTGCTTTTTTCCTCAAGAATCCTTGAAAGTCCTCTATTCCACTGAATGACTATATTTTCTCCCCTGAAACAAAATACTCAATTTTGCTGGGTAGGTGACTGTTGGTTATAATCCCAGGTCTTTCCCCTGCAGAATATGATATTCCAAGCCTTTCTATCCCTCAGAGTCGAAGTTGCCAGATCCTGTGCTATCCTGATTGTATTTCCACAGTATTCAAATTGTGTCTTTCTGGCTGCTGGTAATAATCTCTCCTTGATCTTGGAATTTTGGAACATGGCTATAATATTGCTAGGAGTTTACTTTTTGGGACCTTTTTCAGGAGGTGTTTTAGTGGATTCTTTCAACCTCTATTTTGCCCTCTGGTTCTAAAACATCAGTGCAATTTTCCTTGAAAATTTCTTGAAGGATGATTTCTAGGTTCTTTTTTTGATCGTGGTTTTCAGGTAGTCCAATATTTTTTAAATTTTCTCTCCTGGATCTATTTTCCATTTCAATGGTTTTTTTCCCTGAAATATTTTGTATTGCCTTCTACTGTTTCATTTTTTTCAATCTGCTTAATAGCATCTTGATTTCTCATAAAGTCCCTAGCTTCCATTTGATCTAGTCTAATTCTGAAGGAATGATTCTCCTCAGTGAGTTTTTTATATTCTTTTTCCATCTGGCAAATTTGACTTTTTAAGGCATTCTTTTCCTCATTGCCTTTTTGAGCCTCTTTTGCCATTTGAGTTTATCTATTTTAAAGGTGTTATTTTCCTCAGTCAGGCTCCTGACTCTCACTTCATACTTTTCTTGCATCTTTCTCATTTCTATTCCCAATTTTTCCTCCACTTCTCTTATATGCTCCTTAAGGTCCTTTATGTCCTTTTATTTTCATTTGAGGCTTCTGGTGCAGGAGTTCTTGCCTCCTTTTCCTCCTCCTGTTCCATGGTTTGATCCTCTGCCCCCAAAATAGGAGTCTAATTTTGATTTTTTCTATTTATTTTGTTTCCCTTGCCTAGGCATATTGCCACTTAATTACTTGACTTTTGGGATTGTTGCCACACTAGGACTCTGCCATCAGCCTAGGGAGCTTCCTTCCCGAATGCTAGTGTTTACTCAGGAGGTATTTGTTGGGTGCCCTCTTTAAATCTCCAGCCTGCTCTGGCAAGTTGGTCACACACCCCAAGACCTCCACTCCAGACCATAATCCAGATCCAAGAAGGTTAAAGCAAGAGTGCTTACCCCCCAGACTCTTCGTTGGATCCCCCTAGAGTCCTGTAGGTTAGGAGCTGAAGCTGCAACATGGCACACACTCCTCTGTCTCAGTAGCTTCTTGCCCCCAGTGAAAGAAGCCAACCCACTCTCAAGTACTGGACGCAAATTCCATAGGGCACTGACCTCTCACTTTGTCCTCAGCATCTGTGTGTTGGTAATTTGGGAAATGCCACAGCTGCTGGTGATCTGGAGTCCCTCCAGCAGGTTGCTGGTCCTGGGCCCTGAGGCTAAAACCCTGACTCAAGCACCCTGGACTCTGCTCTCAGAGTCCTGCACTGGCCACTCCCTTCTGGGCTGCCAGGCTTTCCTCAATGGCAGGTTAGCTTTTCTGTTTCATTTTGTGGATTCTGTAACTCCAAGTTTGCTTTGAGTTCCCTTTTACATAAATTTGTAAGTAACATGGGCTAGAGTTCAGCAGAAGTGTTGTTTCTATTCCACCATCTTGACTCAGCCCTCCAAAATTCAAACTTTTAAAAACAAATGTCAAAAGTTAAATACTAAAAAAAATATTTAACAAAATAAAGGAAAATAGCTATCATGTGAAAAAATGAAAAGAAGAAACTATCAGTCAGAATCTTAAGGATTCCAAAAATGGTATTTCAGACTATGTCCACCTTACAAGTGGTCTGGTTATCTGGCAAAGCTTTGTCAGTCAGCACAGCCCTTAAGTTCACATGAACTTGTATGGAGTGAGTAAGGGCAGGTGGAGAGGAGGAAAAGATAGTCAAGTTCAGAAATTTTGCCACGTTTACAAAACAAGGGGTGGGTATGTGTTGCAGTGAATAGAGCACTAGCCTTGGAATCAGGAGGACCTGAGTTCAAATCTGGCCTCAGACATTTAACACTTACTTGCCATGTGACCTTGGGCAAGTCACCCCAATTGCCCTGTGTTTCCCTTACAAAAAGCAAAAATATAAAAATAAAAAAATAGACCAAAGAAACAAAACCAACAACCTAAAATGAAATTCAAGCTATAGAACAGAGGAGAAACAAACAAACAAACAAACAAAAAAAACAAACAAACCACACACCTTGATCTCTTGAATGTCAGTTCAGCTTCCCCACCTCTTCCTACTTGGCCAACCTACACAAAATTGTCAGAACCTAACACTGTGTCATAGTGGAAGGAGCATTGGCTTAAGAGGAATCAAATACATGTTCCAACTTGGCCACTTATGATGCAGATGACCATGAACCATGAATAAATTATTTTGTTTCAATGAGCTTAATTTTTTTCACTGTGTTCTTTCCACACTACCTGGCATGTAGAAAGCACTTAATGTTTATTGATTTTTTTATTAATGATACATTAAAAAAGAGAAGGGATATGATAATTTCCCTTTTTCTAACACAATTTCATTGTATCAGATGAAATCACTGAAAATTCTAAATGTAAAGTATTCATTACTTAGAATGTAAAGTACTGTTACATAAAAATGCTTTATAAACTGTAAAGTTATATTACCTATCATTTATATAATATTACACATAGCATGCTTGAATTCTGAATTCATTCAAGGTAATCAATTAAATGCAATCGTTTCATATAGAAATGTTTGGTATTCTCATTTTCATTCTTGACACCTGGATAGTATTTTTTCCCTCAACACCAATCTCCAGATCTGGACTGTTTCAAAATTACTTCTTTGCCCATTCTACCAAAGAAGCAGCTATACTGCAGATCTTATATATAAAAAAAAAAGTTCTACCATGTTACATTTCTAAAAAATTTTAAGACTTAGTATAAATAAAGGCTTAATTTTATTACACATTAATTCACTAATCATTTTCCAACTCCTTATTTTCTCTTATTTGTATATCACCAAGACTCTTCACAGAATGTTACTAATTTATAGAAGCCAAGGTCACTGTTACAAGGAGACTACAATACAATTCAAGCTAATACTAAGGAAAAGATAAGTGAAGCACAGGAGAACAGCGAGACATTGTCAATGTGGATAATGATGTCCAGGCTTTTGAAAATTGTGGGCTTTAAGAAAGGATTAGAAAAGAGGGAAAACAGAGCAAATAAGGTAAAAACTGATACCCAGTGAGTGATCATTAATGTAGAGAGACACCAGACATGGGAATTCCAAACAGAACTTCTGCCACTCCACTACAGAAAGTGCAGACACAGACAAAATGAGAATCTTTTTTCAGAAGAAAACTTGATTCTCAAGGTCAACATTTTCTTTTTCCTTTTTGCCTTGATATATATATATATATATATATATATATATATATATATATATATATATATATATATATATATATATATATGAATAATTGAATATGAATATATATATGAATTAAAACAAAATTTTTACATTCATGATTAAATAGTCTCATAATGATTATTGATACTATGCTCCCAGAGGCTATACAGTAATAAATAATTATTATTTTATAGATATTTTCCGTGTAGAAAGAGTGTGGCATAGTGAATAAAAAACACGACTTAGAGTAAGAAAGATATGGACTCAAATATTACCTCTAGCACTCACTAAATGTAGGTCCTTCTGTATGCTGTGAACAGCTTCCTAGGACCTAGCCACTAACTCATAGATAGGTTATAAAAAATCTCATATCAGATGTTCTCTCTGTACACAAAATCATAGATCCTTTGTTCATTCACATATTCTTTCCTTGTAGAAGGACATTTCAATTGGAATTAGTGCTGTAGGGATTTATACTTGGCCTTGTGCTATGTAAAATTTTGATGACTGATTTGAATAAGGCCCAGGTGGCAAGCTTATAACATTTATAAATTAAGAAAAACTAGGCGGGTTAGTTGAAACATTAGATGCTAGAATTGAGAACTCGAAAAGATCTTGGCAGGCTATAGAATTTAGCCAAAACAAATATAGACATTAACACAAATTCATTACTTGTGTCTAAAAATAAATAAATAAATAAATAAATAAATAAATAAATAAATAAATAAATAAATAAATAAATAAATAAATAAATAAATAAATAAATAAATAAATGAGCACATGCATAAATAAATAAATAAATGAATGAATGAATGGATAAATAAATAAATAAATGAATGAATGAATGAATAAATAAATAAATATAATATAATATAATATAATATAATATAATATAATATAATATAATATAATATAATATAATATAATATAATAGCAAGATAGTGGAGGCATGGCTACACAGCAGTTTATAAGAAAAGTTTGTTGTTGAAGTCATTTTTCAGCTGTGTCCAACTATCCATCACTCTATTTGGGGTTTTCCTGGTAGATACTGGAGTGACCTGCCATTTTCTTATCCAGCTCATTTTACATAAGAAGAATTGAAGCAAAAAGGCTTCAGTGGCTTGCCCAGGGTCACACAGTGGGTTGCTATGTGAGGTCAGATAGTTGCTTACATGAAGATGAGTCTTCCTGACTCCAGGCAAGCAGTCTATCCACTGTTCCACGTAGGTGCCCTTCATATGAAAATAGATCGGGATTTTTTTTATGGACCTTGAACTTATTACATTTCAACAATAGCCTTAAGAAAAGTTAATAAAAAATATCTTTGTCTTTAATAAGATGTCCAAGAGAGAGGTCATAGTCTTGATGTTCTATGATGCGATAAGACCACAAGGTAGAATAGTAGTTAGTTTATGGGGTCTACACTAAGGAATATCTGAATCCAGATTTGCCCTCAGAAATTACTAGCTGTAAGACTCTTGTCAACTCCTTTAAGTTTTGCCTGCTTTAGTTTTCCTAACTGCAAACTCTGGATAATTATAGCCTTCATGTTTCATGGTTATTGTGAGGATCAAATGAAATGATATTTCTAACCTGTTCAGCAAAGTGCCTAGGATATGGTAGGTGCTAAATAAATGTTTATTTCATTCCCTTCATTGCGTTTAACTCTGGAAATTAAAATTATTCTTTTGGGAAGGATATCAATAAGCTAGAAAGTGTCCAGAGGAGAGCAGTCTTGATGTTGAAAGACTGGAAATTCATGCCATATAAGGATCAATTGATAGGATTAAAGATATTTAGTCAGAGGAACAGAAATTTAAGGAAATCTGATTATTTTCTGTTGAAAAGTTATATAGAAGATGAATTTGTTCTACTTAACTGTCTTTGGCAAAACAAGCAATAACTGGTGGCATTTCCAAAGAGCTATATTTATGCTTCATGTAAAGAAGACTTTCTGAAGAATGAGAGACATCCACCAGGAGGATGGGCTGCCCAAAGATAGTGGCTTTTCTCTGATGTAGACCTCCAAAAGGAGCCTATATGGCCACAGTTTAGTATATTGTAGACAAGGCAAATTTTCGGTGTGCAATATCTAGGATGGCCACTGGAGTCCCTCCCAACTCTAAGATTCTCTGTTTATGAAGGTTAGGGTACATAAAAGAATTTCCTTAGTGCATACAGCTACTAAACATCAGAGGTGATGGGACAGGGACTCACAGTTAATTATCAACTTTCTATCTGTAGTACATTGTTAGGAATATCTTTATTATGCAGTTTACGATATACAACTGCAGATATAAATTATGTGAGACCTAAGTGTGAATGGAGACTTGGCATGACAAGGGCTTCAGAACTTACTGTCTTGAAAGAATCTCTGGATATTAGGTACATTTTTTGCTTATTTTCTCCTAAAAGTAGTATGAGTAAAGTACAGATAAATGACAGCAAGGAATTTACAGTATTAAATGCCTGCTTGAGTGCTAAATTAATTATTAAATCAGAGGTTAAAGCAGCCTTCTCCCAAGCAATCAAATCAAGTTCCAAAAATCAAAAGAAAATAGATTTAGAATTGGAAGAGGCCTTTTAGACCAACATATTTATCCACCTCATTTTATAGATGAGGAAGCTGAGGTAGATGAAGGTTAAATAACTTGCCATGGGTCAGAAAATTAGGAAGTGTGGGATCTAAACCGAAATCATGAGTTTAAGCAAAATAGCTTGGAAAAGATAGTGTTTAAAGTATTGAGTGTGAGTCAATCCATCTCCTCTCTCCATTTAGCTCTAATAATTTTGACAGGTAAGAATAGCTCAATTGATATAAAAAACATGAGGAATGAATTAAGTGTTAACAAGTCCCTAGACAACTCTATTTAATCAGTCAAAAGCATTGTTACAAGATGGAAAATGAAATCTCTTCAGATTGTTTGAGAGATTGGGTCATGACCACTGTGCCTCTGTAGCTTCTGAAAAACTGAGAAATTATTTTTGGAAGTATGTATTTGATTGTGTCGCAGCAAAAAGGATTAAATATCGTTGCAAAATCCTTAAGTCATTCGGAGGTGGAGATTAGTGCTACAGTAAGCATTCTGGTGTCCAGAACAGTAGTATATGGAGGAAATATCTATATTTAAGGGCCAGCGACAAATTAGAAACAGTAATGAAAGACAATTTCAAAGTTCCAGATGAGAAGATACATGAGGCCTAAGGTAAGCCTCATGAATAACACACACAAGGGAGAAAACAAGTAAGTTATTTGGAGCTATGAGTTACTTTATTGACAATTTGTTTTCTAATCTTTTGCTAACTGTACCCTGGACTCTGTATATACTGGTGGAAAATAATATCATAGATTTTTCATGGGTTTGATATGATGCTTTTTATACTGCCTTTGTATATACCCCTTTTTAAAACCTCATTACATTTGTCAGTCTCCTTGATGATTGTTGACTGATTGATTGCTATAGGACACAGGAATAATAATAGTAGGATAGTAAAACTAGAATTCAAATTAAGATCTGGTGACTCGCAATTTCTTGCTTTTTTCATATAATGGCTAAATTTTCATAAGTGACTCCTTAGAAACCAGACTTTCAGTCAAATGTGTAATCAGATTTGTTTGTTTGTTTCGCCTGAGTTAATGCCCCTCTAGTATTTTAAATTTCTCAGAATGCCTGTCCTTATATTAATAAACTATTATTACACTTCAGTTTCTTTGAGGAGTCTTAGAGGGTGACTTCTGGCTTCAGTCAAATAAGCCAGTAAATCTTTAAAGAGTTTTATTGCCATGGCCTCAGTCCAGCCTACTATCATTTAACATAATTAAATAGTTTTCCTATATTTTAACAACCAGTTATCTTAATGAATGTTGAAGATGGTACATCTAGACATCCCAATTTATTTCTTAATGCATTTTTTATGGCTACCATTGAAGTAAACTGGAAATGATCCTGAGTGCATTTGATGTAGTTAAAAACATAATAGAATTAATGAGTAAGCAGTACATAAAATTCCAAAGCCTAACATTAAAAATGGGGTCATTTAAACACAGTAATGTATTGAGACATTCTTATCTCTTGAATAATAAATTAAGCCCACTACTACAGAGGTAAAGAACCAATTCTGCAGATTAACAATGTTTTATCTGGGATCACAAAACCTTACTTCTCTATTCTAAAGCCTCCTACTCTACCACTGAAATTTAATACTAAGCAAAAGGTTGAGAGGTAGTATGGCATATAGTGAATAGAAGATTAGCTGTGGTATGGCATATAGTGAATAGAAGAATAGCTGTGGAGTCAGGATGACCAAATTCAGGTCTTACTTCTGACACATATTAATGACATATCACACGTTAGAGACTCAATATATCTGTGAATATTGTGAGTTACAAACAATTGCTTCTCTGTATTGTTGGATTGAATTTTTGCCCAGGGAATTCCCTATGACAATGAAATCATAGATTTGGACACAAAGTTAAAAAGAAGGGTTGACTATGAGTGGAATATTGGAAAGGAGATGAAGAGTGTATTACAAAGATTTCCTCATCCATTCATTTAAATATTTAAAGAATACCTACTATGTGCAAATCATGGTATTATGTATAATGTATTACACACAGATGCATTATAAGGAATGTGAACTTATGGGGCACAGTTCTTGAGAGCTTTGTGAAATCTCCCAAATAAAACTTTCCCCCACCCCTCATATGTCCACTGCAATTACTTTGTAAAGATGCTGGGTCTCTATTTTTATTTACTTTTTATCTTTTCTCTCTCTTGGTCTCTTCTTTCACCACTCTTCTTACATGGCTTTTCTAGAAATGGTCTTAGCAGCTGCAAGAATACTAGACTAGAAGTTTTACTTATCTTTCTTTAAAGATTCATTATAACAATTTTTGATACTTGACCTGGGAAATAGAAGTTATAATAGCCAACTCCAGCCTTTTGCTGTAAGGGGCCATTTAAAACTGTCTAGATAATAAAATGTGCTCCAATATTCTGTAGTTTAAATATTGTACTTCCCCAGTTACTATAAAGAAACATTCACGGCAGGTGGAGCCAAGATGGCGGAGTAGAAACAGCTCATTGAAGCCAATCTGCCCCCAGATAACCTCCAAACTATGTAAACGGGGACTCTGAACAACTTCTGGAGCCCCAGCACCCACAAAATGACACAGAGAAGCTAACCTCCCACTGAGGACAGCCCAGCATCCCTGCAGTAAGGACCAGCGCAGCGCTCTGGGAGCCAGCAGCGAGCAGAGCGTGGGGAGCGCAGCCGAGCCCAGGTCCCCGTGAGCCGAGGTTTTAGCCCCAGGGCAGCAGAGCCAACAGCCAGCTGGAGAGACCCCAGAACACCAGCAGCTGTGGCGATTCCAGAATTATCAACATAGACATGCCTAGGACAAAGGGAGAGGTTAATGCCCTATGGACTTTAGGACCAGTATTTGGAGAATGCCTCGGCTTCCTCCCCTGAGGGCTAGAAGCCACTGAGGAGACACTCCATTTTTAGTTTTCAGAGGCAGCTCCAGCTCCCGGCCTGAGAACTGTAGGGAGATCCAGCGATCAGTCTTGAGGGGTAATCGCTGTTGCTTTAACCTCCCTGGAGCTGGATTGTGATCTAGGGTGGAAGTCGTGCGTGGTTTACAGCTTGCCAGAAACAGAAGTTGCCCCTCACACGTTCAGGACGAAAATTCCTCTAGCTGGCCTTAAAGCCATAGTGTGGCAACAAGCCCAAAAGTCAAGTAATTAAGTGGCAACATGCCAAGGCAAAGGAAACAGAAAAAGGCAACCCTAGACTCCTATTTTGGGGGCATAGAGCAGGAACAGGACTGTGAGGTCAGAAGTCCTGCTTCAAAAGCCCCAGGGGAAAACATGAGCAGGTTGCAGGCCATAGAGGACCTTAAGAAGGACGGTAAAAATCAAATAAGAGAAGTGGAGGAAAAATTGGAAAGAGAAATGAGAAGGATGCAGGAAAAGTATGAAATGAGGGTCAACAGCCTGACTGAGGAAAACAACACCTTAAAAAATAGACTAACTCAAATGGCAAAGGAGGCCCAAAAGGGCAATGAGGAGAAGAATGCCTTAAAAAGTCGAATTTGCCAGATGGAAAAAGAATCTCTGAAGTTCACTGAGGAGATTCATTCCTTCAGAGTTAGACTGGAGCAAATGGAAGCTAATGACTTTATGAGAAATCAAGATGCTGTTAAGCAGATCCAAACAAATGAAAGAGTAGAAGGCAATGTGAAATATCTCATGGGAAAAACCACTGACCTGGAACATAGATCCAGGAGAGACAATTTAAAAATTATTGGACTACCTGAAAGCCATGATCAAGGAAAGAACCTAGAAATCACCCTTCAAGAAATTCTCAAGGAAAACTGCCCTGGTGTTTTAGATCCAGAGGGCAAAATAGAGGTCGAAAGAATCCACTGATCACCTCCTGAAAAAGATCCCAAAAAGAAAACTCTCAGGAATATTATAGCCAGGTTCCAGAATGCCAAGATCAAGGAGAAAATACTTCAAGCAGCCAGGAAGAAACAATTTCAATATTGTGGAAACACTATCAGAATAGCCCAGGACCTGGCAGCTTCTACACTGAGGGATCGAAGGGCATGGAATATGATATTCCAGAGGGCAAAAGAACTTGGAATGAACCCAAGGGTCACCTACCCAGCAAAACTGGCTATTTTGTTTCAGGGGAAAATATGGTCATTCAGTGGAATAGAGGACTTTCAAGCATTCTTGAGGAAAAAACCAGAATTGAATAGAAAATTTGACACCCAGACACAAGAAGGAAGAGATGCCTGAGAAGGTAATCAGGGAAAAGAAATCAAAAGGAACTTATCAAAGTTGAACTATTTACATTCCTATATGGAAAAGTAATATCTGTGACTGATGATATCTTTCTCACTATGAAAATAATGGAAGAAGGGGGTGTGGTCATATGAATACTTATGTGAATGTGTGTGTATATGGTTACAGTTATATATGGATAGAGGGCATAAGTTGAATTTGTTGGGAAGGGAGAATACTCAAGGGATGAAATTATGAGGTGAGAGAGGAAAGTGGCAAGAGGAGATGGGGAGAGACAGTGTAGTGTAAACTATCCCATGCAGAAAAAGCAAGGGGAAGTGGTTGCAAAAGAGGGAGAGAATAAGGAAGGCTAAAAAGGCAAAACCACATTCACATTGAATTTTGTTCAGGGAGAAAATGACATACAAATTAAATGGGATATCTCAACCTGCAGCAGGATATTGGGAAGGGGGATGGGAGGAGAGATGATGGATGGGAGGGCATCCTTGGGGTGAGGGGAGGTTGGAAGTACCCACTATAAAAGAGGGACAGGATCATGTAGGGAATGGACCAGGTGGGGGGTGGGATGAGTGGGAGGGAATTATAAGCAGCCTTGTACAATATATCTACTATGATAATGTTTGCATAGCTAGACATGTACAACATATACTGAATTACTTATCTCCCAAGAAGGAATGGGTGACAAGGGAGGAAGGAAATGGATCTGAAATTCGAGGTCGTAACATTAAATGTTTCAAATATATTTAAATACTATTATTAATACTCTTTTGCTTGTAATAGGGAGATAAGATGTGCAGGCATTGGGATGCAAAGACTCACCTTCCTCTAATGGAAAATTCGATGGGGTTATGGGAGAAGGTATGGGAGAGAGCAGATTGGAGTAAGCGATATCTTGTGGGATTACCATTCTGGGAGGTTCGGTAGGGGAATAATGGGGGAAAATGATTGTAACTCAAAATCTGGTGGAAATGAATGATGTAAAACAGAAGTTAATAAAGCATTTGTTTAAAAAAAAACAATAAGTGTGACTGATGAAATCCTTCTCACTATGAAAATAATGGAAGAAGGGTGTGTGGTCATATGAATACATATATGAATGTGTTTGTATATGGTTACAGTTATATATGGATAGAGGCCATAGGTTGAAGTTGTTGGGAAGGGATGATATTTAAGGGGTGAAATTATGAGGTGAGAGAGGAAATTGGCAAGAGGAGATGGGGTGAGACAGGGTAGGGTAAACTATCTCATGCAGAAGAAGCAAGGGGAAGTGGTTGCAAGGGAGGGGGAGAATAGCAAGGCAAAAAGACAAAACCACATTCTCATTGAATTTGGTTCAGTGAGAGAATGACATACATACTAAGTTGGATATCTCAACCTACAGCAGAATGGGGAGAAGGGGGATTAGAGGGGGGATGATGGATGGGAGGGCATCCTTGGGTGGAGGGGAGGTTGGAAGTACCCACTATAGAAGAGGGACAGGATCATGTAGGGAATGGACTAGGTGGGGTGTGGGATGAGTGGGAGGCAGCCTTGTACAATATATCTACTATGATAGTGTTTTGCATAGCTGGACATGTACAACATGTACTGAATTGCTTATATCCCCAGAGGGAATGGGTGACAATGGAGGAAGTAAATGGATCTGAAATTCAGGGTATTGAGATTGAATGTTTCAAATATATTTGAATATTATAGTTGGTGCTCTTTTGCTTGTCATTGGGAGATAAGATGTGCAGGCATTGGGACACAATGATTCACCTTCCTCTAAAGGAAAAGTCGAAGGGGGTATGGGAGAAGGTACGGGAGAGAGCAGATTGGAGGAAGTGATATCTTGCAGCACTGCTGTTCTGGGATGGTGGGTAGGGGAAAAACAGGGAGGGAAATGATTGTAACTCAAAATCTGGTGGAAATGAATGATGGAAAACAGAAGTTAATAAAGCATTTGTAAAAAAAAAAAGGAAACATTCAGTATTAAGACAATATCTTCAAGGAAAACTGGATTGATCTGATAAAAATTAAATTTGGACACAAACCTACACTACACACTAATATATACTCCAAGTGAATATGTGACCTAGATTCAAAAGGTCACATCATAAACAAACTAGAAGGACAACAAAGAAATGATCTTTCAGATATGAATAAAGTAAGTGACACTGGCCAAATAAGTGATAGAAAGGCTAACACAAAACAAAATTAATAATTTTGATTATAAGAATACAAAATATTTCATAAAAATATTTTTAAAAACAAATCAGATATACATTGACAAATATTGGAGAGTGTTCATATGAGAACAACAAAGGCCTTTTTAAAATAGCACTTGAACCAAATTTCTTCTTTTTTTAATTTTTATATTAGTTTAGTTTCAGTTAACAAAATTCAATTCCATAATTCCTTGATTTTTAAATTTCCTTTACTTCCCCCTCCCTACCCCCCACGACAACATTTAGTCCAGTATAGGATCTGCAAATACATTCATATTAGACATTAGTCCAATTACAAAGGCGAATTGTACTAGGTGGGATGGAAAATGATAAAGAAGAAATAAGACCAAACAACGAAAAGAAAAATATCAATTAGTTTGCTTCCATCACAATTTCGGCTCAGTTCTTTCTAGTTATATCTCTGGATGGAGGATTTCTCTCTTTCTTGAGTCTTTCAGGATTGACTTATATCACTGAATTGCTGAAAAGAGTCCAGTCTGTCATAATTGGTCATCATAGATATGGTATTTCTGTGATTGTATACAAATTTCTTCTGATTCTACCCTTCTCACTCAGCATCAGTTTGTATAAGCCTCTCCAGGTAAATATGAAATCCATCTCCTCGTCATTTCTTATAGCACAATAATATTCCATTACATTCATATACCACAAATTGTTTAGCCATTCCTCAATTGATGGGCACCCCTTTAGTTTCCAATTCTTTGCAACCACAAAAAGGGCTGCTAAAAATATTTTTGTACATATGGGTCTTCCTCCCACTTCTATGATCTCTTTGGGATATAACCCGAGAAGTGGTATTGTTGGGTCAAAGGGTATGAAATTATTTATAATCCTTTGGGCATAATTCCACATTGCTCCCCAGAATGGTTGGATAAGTTCACAACTCCACGAGCAATTAGTGTTCCAATTTGTCCACATCCTCTCCAGCATTTGTCACTTTCTTGTTTTGTCATCTTACCCAATCTGACTGGAGAGATGTGGTATCTCAGAGCTGTTTTGATTTGCATTTCTATAATCACTAGTGATTTAGAGCTTTTCTTCATATGCTTATAGATATCTTTAATTGCTTTCTCTGAAAACTGCCTGTTCATATCCTTTGAATATTTATCAGTTGGGGAATGACATGTATTCATATAGATTTGACTCAATTCTCTATAAATTTTAGAAATGAGTCCTTTATCAGAGACATATGTTGTAAAAATTCTTTCCGAATTTCCCACCTCCCTTTTGACCTTGGTTACATTGGGTTGTTTGTACAGAAACTTTTAAATTTAATGTAATCAAAATTATCCATTTTGCATTTTATAATGCTCTCTAATTCTTGTTTGGTCCTAAAGTCTTCCCCTCTCTACACATCTGACAGGTAAACTATTCCTTGCTTTCCAAGATTGCTTATAGTATCATCCTTTATACCTAGATCATGCACCCATTTAGACTTGATTTTGGTATATGGCATTAGGTAATGATCTATGTCCAGTTTCTGCCATACTGTATTCCAGTTTCCCCACAGTTTTTGTCAAATACTGCATTCTTATCCCAAAAACTGGGGTCTTTGGATTTATTGAACAATAGATTGCTATATTCATTAACTGCTGGGTCTCCTGTGCCTAATCTATTCCATTGATCCACTACTCTACACCTCTGCCAGTACCAGGCAGTTTTGATGACTGCTGCTGCATATTACAGATTAAAATCTGGCATAGCTAGTCCACCGTCCCTAGCATTTCTTTTCATTAATTCCCTTGATATGCTAGACCAATTGTTTTTCCAAATCAATTTTGTTATTATTTTGTCTAACTCTAAAAAGTAGTTATTTTGGTAAATTCATTGGTATGACACTAAATATATAGTTTAGTTTGTGTAAAATTGTCATTTTTATTATATTAGCTTGACCCAGCCACAAGCAATTGATATTTTTTCAATTAGTTAAATCAGATTTTATTTGTGTGAGAAGTGTTTTGTAGTTGTGATCGTATAGGTTCTCATTTTATTTTGGCAGGTAGATTCCCAAGTATTTTATAATGTCTACAGTGACTTTAAATGGGATTTCTCTTTCTATCTCTTGCTGTTGAGTTTCATTAGAGATATACAGGAATGCTGAGAATTTGTGTGGGTTTATTTTATATTCTGCAACTTTGCCAAATTTATTTATTGTCTCTAGTAGTTTTTTACTTGATTCTCTAGTATTCTCTAAGTATATCATCATATCATCTGCAAAGAGTGATAGCTTGGTCACATCTTTGCCTAATTTGATTCTTTTGATTACTTTTTCTTCTCTAATTGCTACTGCTAGTGTTTCTAGTACCAGATTGAATAAGAGGGATGATAGTGGACATCTCGCCCTGGAGATTTTTTCCTAAGGAGTTGATTGATGGCTTGTTTGATTTCTTTTTCTCAGATGGGGTTGTTTAGGTCATTCACTTTCTCTCCAGTTAATCTGAGCAACTTGTATTTTTGTAAATATTCGTCCATTTCACTAAGATTGTCATATTTATGTGCATATAATTGGGAAAGACAATTCCTCATTTTTTTTTTCATTTCCTCTTCTTTGGAGGTAGATTCTCCCTTTTCATTTTTGATACTCATAATTCGGTTTCTTCTTTCTTTTTTTATAATATTGACTGAAGGTCTATCAATTTTATTGCTTTTTTCATAAAACCAACTCAGAGTTTTATTTATTAATTCAATAGTTTTCTAATTTCAATTTTATTAGTCTCTCCTTTCATTTTCAATATTTTTAATTTAGTACTAAATTGGAGATTTTCAATTTGTTCTTTTTCTAGCTTTTTCAATTGCATGGCCAATTCATTGACCTCCCTTCTCTCTGCTTAATTAAGTATGCACTCAGGGATATACAACTTCCCCCAAGAACTGCCTTTAATGCATCCCACAAATTCTGGTACGATGTCTCATTATTATCATTCTCTTGAATGAAATTATTGATTGTTTCTATACTGTCTTGATTGACCCACCCTTTCTTTAGGATTAAATTCCAATTAGTTTTTAGTTTATCTTTCCATGGCCCTTTATTGCATATAATTTTTATTGCTTCATGATCTGAGAATGATGCATTTAATATTTCTGCCTTTCTGCACTGGATTGTGAGTTTTTTATGCCCTAGTACATGGTCTATTTTTGAGTATGTACCATGCACTGCTGAGAAGAAAGTAAATTTCTTTTTATCCCATTCAGTTTTCTCCAGAGATCCATCATATCTAGTCTCTCTAAGATTCTATTCACCTCCTTAACTTCTTTCTTGTTTATTTTGAGGTTAGATTTATCGAGTTCAGAGAGGGGAAGATTAAGGTCACCCACTAATATAGTTTTGCTATCTATTTCTTCCTCTAATTCCTTTAACTTCTCCTCTAGGAATTTAGATGCTATACCACTTGGTGAATATATATTAAGTAGTGATATTGCTTCATTCTCGATGGTGCCTTTTAGTAGGATATAGTTTCCTTCCTTATCTCTTTTAATTAGATCTATTTTTGCTTTTGCTTTATCTGAGATAAGTATTGCTACCCCTGCTTTTTTTACTTTAGCTGAGGCATAATAAATTTTACTCCAACCTTTTACCCTTACCCTGTGGGTATCCCTTTGTTTCAAATGTGTTTCTTGTAGGCAGCATATTGTAGGATTATGTTTTTTAATCCATTCTGCTATCTGCCTCTGTTTTATGGGAGAGTTTATCCCATTCACATTCACAGTAATGATGAATATCTGTCTTTTTCCCTCCATCCTATTCCCTCCCCTGTTTATGTTTTTGTTTCTTCCTTCTCCCTTCCCCTCCTTGAAGTTTTCCCTTTTGACGACCCCCTCCCTCAGTTTCCTTCCTTCCCACTGTGATTTCCTATTTCTTAATTTCTCAGGCTATGAGCTAAAGGCCTGGTTGTTGACTTTGAGTTCTCTAGCCTCTGGGTGCCTAGTTTGAGGCTAAGGCAGGAACGTCAGAGAGTTGATGAAAACTTAGAAGACTGTGGAGGTGAATTGATTTCTGCCTCTATATCCCTGGGATATAAGCAGGCTTTTGTTGGTGAGGTGAGGTGGGGCTTGTTGGGACCCCTCCCTCTCTTCTCTTCAGACTCCTGGTTTTCTCAGTTATGCCTTTTCTTGGAGACTCCAAAGCCTGAGGCTATTTCCATTAACTTGGGATTCCAACCTGGGTGGGAGAATTATCTTTGGGTTTTCTACTTCATGAGTGAAGGATGGGAGGATTTGAGCAACTAGAATTTACTTTGCCATTCTAGTCCCTGTATTATACAGGCAGGCAGTTTCTAAACTTCCAGACTGGGGGCCAATCACTGCAGGAGAAGCTGCTATCTCCCCCGGGGCCCTACTCTCCTACCTGGCTCCAATGATTCCTCCTGTCTCCTGCTGAGATGAAGGCGAGATGACTGCGATTCATCCTTGTTAAGTCTGCCACCTGGGGCTTCTTCTCTTTGTCGTGTTGTTTGCTTGTCTGCTCTTAAGTCTGAGTTGTGCAGACCCCACTTGCTTTGTGCTCATCCTTGTGCTGGGCAATTTCCTGGGCTGGATTCTGCCACAATCTGTCTCTAGGTCGATTTTGTCCCTCCAAAATCTGTTCAGATTCTATTTTTAAGGTTTAGTGACTGAGGAGCTTAGTGCAGATACTGCTTCCTTTCAGCCATCTTGGCTCCACTCCTAAATTTCTTCTTAAAAAAGAAAAGGTTTTGGGGGTGGAGCCAAGGTGCTGGAGTAGAAGCAGGAAAACTCCCTGTATTCCCCTTATAACTACCATAAATAATTATAAAATATGACTATAACAAACTTTAGGGCTACAGAACCAACAAAGTGACAGGGAGAAATAAATTGCCAGCTGAAGGCAACCCATCTGGCTGGCAGCAAGGGTCCATCAAAGCATTCTGGGAGAAGCACCCAGCCCTGCCTCAGCTCATGGTTTTAGCCCCAGGGTATCCTGAGCAGCTTGGCTGGAAGAACTTCTGGACAGTGAATCACCAGCAGCTGTGGTTGTTTCCAGAATGATCAAGCCATAGATTCCAAAGACAAAGTGAGAGATCAGTGTGGACTTTGTGGGAACTGGAGGTCCGGGAGTGACATCAGTACTCTGCCCCCAGAGGGAGAAAGGGCTGAGCTTTGGAAGCCACTGCCACATGGCTACTTCAGAGCACCTGGCCTGCAGATTGTAGGGCGAAGAAGCAACCTTCCTGAGGGGTAATCACTCTTATTTCAACCTGCTTGGATTTGGATTGCTGTCTATGTTGGAGGTCCTGGAGTGTGTGACCAGGTGACATAGTATGTGTAGGATTCAGAGAGGGCAACGAAATTATAACTCCAAAAACAATAAAAACCCCAGCAATTTGGGAAAAGCTCTCTTCTCTGGAAACAGGGTTCTACTGGGCAAAAAGCTGAAATGTCAAGTAATTGAGTGGCAACATGATCAAGCAAAGGAAGCAAAGCAAGTGCAACAACTCTACTGTAGATTCCTTTTTTGGGGGGATAAAAAGGATCAAAGTATGGAACTGGAGGAAGACAACAAAGTCAGAACTCCTGTACCAAAAACTTCTAAGGAAAATTTAAACTGGTTAAAGGCCATAGAGGAGCATATGAAGGATTTTGAAAACCAAATAAGAAAAGTGGAGGAAAAATTGGGAAGAGAAATGAGAATGAGGCAAGAAAATCATGAAAAGAGAGGCAACATACTGACTGAAGAAAATAACACGTTAAAAAATAGACAAACTCAAATGGCAAAAGACAATCAAAAAGCCAATGAGGAGAAAAATGACTTGAAAGGCCAAAATTGCTAGATGGAAAAATAATATGAGGGGAGGAGCCAAGACGGGGGAAAGGAAGCAATAACCTCGATGAACTCCTCGGTCACTAAGGCTCAAAGGGTGAATCTGAGTGGAATCAGGAGTGATGGAGCCCACTGGAAGACGAAGTGTGGCAGAGTCCAGCCCAGGAGGTTGCCCAGTGTGTCGGGACTGGTTGAGTACAGAGAGCATGGTGTCTGCACAGCCCAGACCTAAGAGCAGACAAGCAGACTACACCAGAGAGAGAAAAAGACCCAGCCTGCAGACTTACCAAAGACGAATCACAGTCATCTCTCGGATGGGTAGGATCATTGGAGTCAGGTAGGAGGGCTGGGCCCTCAGTGGAAAGAGTGGTTTCTCTAGCTGCATTCCGCCCCCAGTCTGGAAGTTTAGAAACTGCCTGCCTGTATAATACAGGGGCTGGAATGGCAAAGTAAATTCTAGCTGCTCTGATCCTCCCATCCCTCCTTCATGAAGCAGAAAACCCAAAGATAAGTCTCCCACCCAGATTGAAATCCCAAGTTAATGGAAATAGCCCCAGGCTTTAGAGTCTCCAAGAAGGGGTGTAACTGAGATAGCCAGGAGTCTGAAGAGAAGAGAGGGTGGGGTCCCAACAAGCCCCACCTCTCCTCACCAACAAAAACCTACTTATAGCCCAGGGGTATAGAGGCAGAAATCTGAAGTGGTCAGACACACCCATAGCTACTCATCTACATCCCTCATTGACTTCCCTGACTTAGCCATAAACTAGCCACCCAGAGGTATTCAAAGTCAAGGATCTGGCCCTAAACTCATAGCCTGAGAAACTAAGAAACAGGAAGTCACAATGGGAAAAAAAGAAGCTGAGAAGGAGAAGGGGAAGGCAAAAAAGTCTATTCAAGCATAATATGCAGGGCAAGAACAACAAAATACACAGGACAATATAGACTCTCTACCCAAACCTGAGACCACAGAAGGAAACATGATCTGGTCTCAAGCCCAAATAGCATTCCTGGAGGAGCTTAAGAAAAAATTTTAAAGACCAAATCAGGGAGGCAGTAACCAACTTGGAAAAACGTCTCAGTGAAATAATTGGAGAAAATACCTCCCTAAAAAAGGAACTTCAAAAAATAATTGAAGGCCGTAATTTGATAAAAATTAGAAACAATCACATTGAAGCCCAGAACTCTATGATGCAGCAAGAGTCAATCAAACAAAACAAGACGATCGAAAAATTGCAAGAAAATGTAAAATATCTCACTGGAAAAATAACTGACCTAGAGAACAGATCCAGGAGAGACAACCTAAGAATTATTGGTCTACAGGAAATTCATGATGAAAAAAGCAGCCTAGACAACATCCTCCAAGAGATTGTCAAAGAAAACTGTCCTGAGGTCCTGGAATCAGAAGATAAAATAACTATCGACAGAATTCACCGGACTCCTCCTGAGAGAGATCCCAAACTGAAAACTCCAAGAAATATAGTAACCAAATTCCAGAATTACAAGATTAAAGAAAAAATTCTACAAGCAGCCAAAAAGAAACAATTCAAATATCGAGGAACTACAGTTAGGATCACACAGGACCTAGCAGCTTCTACATTAAAAGAGCGGAGGGACTGGAATTTGATATTTCATAGGGCAAGAAAGCTAGGACTACAACCAAGGATTAACTACCCGGCAAAACTGAGCATAATCTTCCAGGCAAGGAGATGGATGTTTAATGAAATAAGGGACTTCCAGATGTTCCTGATCAAAAAGCCAGAGCTCAATGGAAAATTTGATCTCCAATTACAAGATTCAAGAAAGACATAAAAAGGTAAACAAGAGAAACACAGACTCACACATGCAGAAGTGCACACACCCACACCCACAAACATATGCTCATTACTTGGGATGCAACAAGAGCAAAATGTTCACATCCCTATATGTGGAGCTGATAACTGTCAATATTCAAAATCTGTATGATTATCATGACCTTCAAAAGGGTTATACTTAGATAGAGGGTGTGGGTATGAATGCACTAACCTGATGTCTAAAAAAAAAATAAAACAAAACTATTAAGGGGATCAAAGAGACTGTAATGGGAAAAAGGAAAGGATTAGATAGGAAAAGGTAAAATAAGCCATCTGAAGGGACATTAAAACACTATAGAAGAGGGGAAAGAAAGAGGGAGAGGAACATCATTTAAACACTATTCTCACTGGTTCTGGTTCAAGAGGGATCAACTTAAATCAGTGAAGTTTAAGATTCTGCTGTGAATAGACACATAAATTCATTAAATAGAGGAAAAGGAGGGAGGGAGAGGAGCAATGTTTGAAATTTACTCTTATTGGTTTGGAATCAAACGGGGAATAATTCACTCTGATAAGTATAAAAACTTATTTCGTCCTATAGAAAGCAGAAGGGTAAGGGGGGTGAAAAAGAGGAGACTAAAGGGAGGGATTGGAAGGGAGGGACACAGTAATAAGGGGAGAGGGTAGGTTAAGAAGAGGGATCACTGGGTGGGAACACTGAGGGAGGGGGTGGTCAAAAGGGAAAACTTCAAGGAGGGGAAGGGAGAAGGAAGAAACAAAAACATAAACAGGGGAGGGAATAAGATGGAGAGGAAGAGACAGATAGTCATTATTACTGTGAATGTGAATGGGATGAACTCTCCCATAAAACAGAGGTGGATAGAATCCTAGAGAATCAGGTAAAAAACTACTAGAGACAATAAATAAATTTGGCAAAGTTGCAGGATATAAAATAAACCCACATAAATCCTCAGCATGCCTGTACATCTCTAATGAAACTCAACAGCAAGAGATAGAAAAAGAAATCCCATTTAAAGTCACTGTAGACATTATAAAATATTTGGGAATCTACTTGCCAAAACAAACCCAGAATCTATATGATCACAACTACAAAACACTTCTCACACAAATAAAATCAGATCTAAATAGTTGGAAAAAAAATCAATTTCTCATGGCTCTGTCGAGCTAATATAATAAAAATGACAATTTTACCCAGACTAAGCTATATATTTAGTGCCATACCAATCAATTTACCAAAAAACTACTTTCTGGAGTTAGACAAAATAATAACAAAATTTATTTGGAAAAACAAACGGTCTAGAATATCAAGGGAATTAATGAAGAGAAACGCTAGGGAAGGTGAACTAGCTATGCCAGATCTTAATCTGTATTATACAGCAGCAGTCATCAAAACTGCTTGGTACTGGCAGAGGTGTAGAGTAGTGGATCAATGGAATAGATTAGGTGCAGGAGACCCAGCAGTTAATGAATATAGCAATCTATTGTTCGATAAACCCAAAACCCCAGTTTTTGGGATAAGAATGCACTATTTGACAAAAACTGCTGGGAAAACTGGGATACAATATGGCAGAAACTGGGCATAGGCCATTATCTAACACCATATACCAATTCAAGTCTAAATGGGTGCATGATCTAGGTGTAAAGGATGATACTGTAAGCAATTTGGGAAAGCAAGGAATAGTTTACCTGACAGATCTGTGGAGAGGGGAAGACTTTAGGACCAAACAAGGATTAGAGAGCATTATAAAATGGAAAATGGATAATTTTGATTACATTAAATTGAAAAGCTTCTGTACAATCAAAGTCAATGTAACCAAGATCAAAAGGGAGGTGGGGGGGGGGGGCGGCTAGGTGGCGCAGTGAATAGAGTGCCGGCCCTGGAATCAGAAGGACCTGAGTTCGGAGCCGGCCTCCGACACTTAATCCGCACAAACAAAAACCTAGCCGTGTAACCTTGGGCAAGTTACTTAACCCCAATTGCCCTAAAGGGGCGACTAGGTGGAGCGGTGAGTAAGAGCACCGGCCTCGGAGTTTGGATGACCCGAGATCAGATCCGGCCTCAGAAAATGAGCACCCACACATAAATAATGACAAGCCATGTAACCTTGAGCAAGTTACTTAACCCCAATTGCTTTAAAAAAAAAATTTAAAAAAAAAGGGAGGTGGGAAATTGGTAAAGAATTTTTACAACTTGTGTCTCTGATAAAGGACTCATTTCTAAAATTTATAGAGAATTGAGCCAAATCTATATGAATACAAGTCATTCCCCAATTGATAAGTGGTCAAAGGATATGAACAGGAAATTTTCAGAGAAAGAAATTAAAGATATCTATAAGCATATGAAGAAATGCTCTAAATCACTATTAATTAGAGAAATGCAAATCAAAACAACTCTGAGATACCACATCCCTCCAGTCAGATTGGCTAAGATGACAAAACAAGAAAGTGACAAATGCAATGCAGTGATATAAGTTAATCCCGAAAGACTCAAGAAAGTGAGAAATGTGCCATCCAGAGATATAACTAGAAAGAACTGAGCCTGAATCCTGATGGAAGCAAACTAAATGATCTTGTTCTTTTCACTGTTTGGTTTTATTTCTTCCTTACCATCTTTCATCCCACTTAGCACAATACGCCTTTGTAATTGGAATAATGTCTAATATGAATGCATTTGCAGATCATATACTGGACCATATGCTGCCGTGTTCAGAGGGGGGAGGGAAGTAAAGGAAATTTGAAAACCAAGGAACTATGGAATTGAATCTTGTTAACTGAAACTAAACTAATAAATTAATTTAAAAAAATAATCCCAAAAGCTCACTGAAGAGAATAATACCTTCAGAATTAAATTGGAACAAATGGAAACTTGTGACTTTATGAGAAATTAAGACTATTAATCAGATGCAAACAAATGAGAAAATTGGAGTCAATGTGGAATATCTTATGAAAAAAAAACAAACCTGGAAAATAGATCGAGGAGAGGTAATTTACAAATTATAGATTACCTAAAAGCCATGATCAAAAAAAGAAATTCAAGAAATTCGCAATGAAAATTTCCATGACATTTTAGACCCAGAGGGCAAAATAGAACTTGAAAGAATCCACTGATCACCTCCTGATAAAGATCTCCAAAAGAAAACTCCTAGGAATATTATAGCCAGGTTCCAGAGTTCCCATATCAAGGAGAAAATATTTCAAGCAGTCATGAAGAAAAAATTTGAATTTTGTGGAAGCATAATCAGGATAACCCAGGATCTGGCACCTTTTACACTGAACTGAAGGGCCTGGAATATGATATTCTGGAGGTCAAAGATGCTTGGATTAAAAACAAGAATGACCTACCCAGTAAAACTGAGTACCATGTTTCAGGGGAAAATATTGTTCTTCAATGAATAGAGGACTTTCAAGCATTCGTGATGTAATCGCTCTTGCTTTAACCTCCCTGGATCTGGATTGTGATCTAGGGTGGAAGTTGTGGGTGGGTTTACAGCTTGCCAGAAACGGAAGTTGCCCCCCACACGTTCGGGACGAAAATTCCTCTATCTTGCCTTAAAGCCATAGTGTGGCAACAAGCCCAAAAGTCAACCAATTAAGTGGCAACATGCCAAGGCAAAGGAAACAGAAAAATGCAACCCTAGACTCCTATTTTGGGGGCATAGAGCAGGAACAGGACTGTGAGGTCAGAAGTCCTGCTCCAAAAGCCCCAGGGGAAAACATGAGCGGGTTGCAGGCCATAGAGGACCTTAAGAAGGACTTTAAAAATCAAATAAGAGAAGTGGAGGAAAAATTGGAAAGAGAAATGAGAAGGATGCAGGAAAAGTATGAAATGAGGGTCAACAGCCTGACTGAGGAAAACAACACCTTAAAAAATAGACTAACTCAAATGGCAAAGGAGGCCCAAAAGGGCAATGAGGAGAAGAATGCATTAAAAAGTCGAATTTGCCAGATGGAAAAAGAATCTCAAAAGTTCACTGAGGAGATTCATTCCTTCAGAGTTAGACTGGAGCAAATGGAAGCTAGTGACTTTATGAGAAATCAAGATGCTGTTAAGTAGATCCAAACAAACGAAAGATTAGAAGGCAATGTGAAATATCTCATGGGAAAAACCACTGACCTGGAGAATAGATCCAGGAGAGACAATTTAAAAATTATTGGACTACCTGAAAGCCATGATCAAGGAAAGAACCTAGAAATCACCCTTCAAGAAATTCTCAAGGAAAACTGCCCTGATGTTTTAGATCCAGAGGGCAAAATAGAGGTTGAAAGAATCCACCTATCACCTCCTGAAAAAGATCCCAAAAAGAAAACTCCCAGAAATATTATAGGCAGGTTCCAGAATCCCCAGATAAGGAGAAAATACTATAAGCAGCCAGGAAGAAACAATTTCAATATTGTGGAAACACAATCAGAATAGCCCAGGACCTGGCAGCTTCTACACTGAGGGATTGAAGGGCATGGAATATGATATTCCAGAGGGCAAAAGACCTGGGAATGAACCCAAGGGTCACCTACCCAGCAAAACTGAGTATTTTGTTTCAGGGGAAAATATGGTCATTCAGTGGAATAGAGGACTTTCAAGCATTCTTGAGGAAAAAACCAGAGTTGAATAGAAAATTTGACATCCAGACGCAAGAAGTAAGAGATGCCTGAGAAGGTAATCAGGGAAAAGAAATCAAAAGGAACTTATCAAAGTTGAACTATTTACATTCCTATATGGAAAAGTAATATCTGTGACTGATGATATCTTTCTCACTATGAAAATAATGGAAGAAGGGGGTGTGGTCATATGAATACATATGTGAATGTGTGTGTATATGGTTACAGTTATATATGGATAGAGGGCATAGGTTGATTTTGTTGGGAAGGGAGAATACTCAAGGGATGAAATTATGAGGTGAGAGAGGAAAGTGGCAAGAGGAGATGGGGAGAGACATGGTAGGGTAAACTATCTCATGTAGGGGAAGTGGGTGCAAAGGAGGGGGAGAATAAGGAAGGCTAAAAAGGCAAAACCACATTCACATTGAATTTGGTTCAGGGAGAAAATGACATACATACTAAATGGGATATCTCAACCTGCAGCAGGATAGGGGGAAGGGGGATGAGAGGAGGGATGATGGATGGGAGGGCATCCTTGGGGTGAGGGGAGGTTGGAAGTACCCACTATAGAAGAGGGACAGGATCATGTAGGGAATGGACCAGGTGGGGGGTGGGATGAGTGGGAGGGAATTATAAGCAGCCTTGTACAATATATCTACTATGATAATGTTTTGCATAGCTAGACATGTACAACATATACTGAATTACTTATCTCCCAAGAAGGAATGGGTGACAAGGGAGGAAGGAAATGGATCTGAAATTTGAGGTCGTAACATTAGATGTTTCAAATATATATAAATACTATTATTAATACTCTTTTGCCTATAATTGGGAGATAAGATGTGCAGGCATTGGGACACAAAGATTCATCTTCCTCTAATGGAAAAGTCGATTGGGGTATGGGAGAAGGTATGGGAGAGAGCAGATTGGAGGAAGCGATATCTTGTGGGACTGCTATTCTGGGAGGTTGGGTAGGGGAATAATGGGGGGAAAATGATTGCAACTCAAAATCTGGCGGAAATGAATGATGTAAAACAGAAGTTAATAAAACATTTGTTTAAAAAAAAACAATAAAACACTAGGGAAAAAAATAAAGGAAGAAAGTCATTGAAGCAATAAATAAAAGCAGAAGATGATTTTATGAGAAAAAATATAATAGACAAACCATTTGTTAATTTGATTTTTAAAATTCAGACATACCTTTTTTATTTTTTTATGTTTCTTGGAGGGGCAATTGGGGTTAAGTTCCTTTCTCAAGGTCACACAGCTAGTGTGTGTGTGTGTGTGTGTGTGTGTGTGTGTGTGTGTGTGTGTGTGTGTGTGTTAAGTGTCTGAGGCTGGATTTGAACTCAGTTCCTTCTGACTCCATAGCCAGTGCTCTATTCACGGTGTTACATAGCTGCTCCCCAGACATACCTTTTGGTCCAGCAATAGTGTTATGACACTGTCACTCAAAGAGATTTTTAAACGTGGATGAGGGCATATTTGTACAGAAAATATTTATAGCAGCTCTTTTTATATTGGCAAAGAATCGGAAATTGAAGTTGTGCTATATGATTGCAATGGGACACTATTGTGCTACAAAAAATATTGAGCAGGCTATTTTCAGGAAAACCTGGAAATATTTATATGAACTGATGCACATTGAAGTAAGAAGAACCAAAAGAACACAGAACACAGTAACAGCAATACTGTGTCATGACTGACTTTGAAAGATTTAGCTTTTTACAGCAATACAGTGATCCAAGATACTTCTAAAAGACTCACAATAAGAAATGCTATCAACCTCCAAAGAAAGAAGTGGTGGAGACTGAATGCAGACCAAAGGAAAATATTTTTCACTTTCTCTGTTTTTCTTGCCACTGCCCTCTCTACCTTGGGTCTGTGTCTTCTTTTACAATGTAACTAATATGCTAATATGTTTTACATGATTTAACATGTATAAACTGTATCAAAATGCTTATCATTTTAGGGAGGGAAGATAAGGGAGGGAGAGAGAACATTCTGAACTCAATATTTTAAAAATATGAATGTCAAATTTGTCTTTACATGTAATTTGGAGAAAAAATAAAATATTTTGAAAGGTAATGAGTTACAAAACTCATATTATTCAAATTATAATTCATTGTAATGCATAATAATGATTATCTTACTGTAGACATTCTTAATATTTTAAAAATTAAATAAAATTCACTAAAAAGACTAAAACTTTGAGTAGGGATGAAAATATAAATGATTAGAATTCAAGCCAGTTTGTAAATCTGTGATTTTATTTGTGTGGAGAATACCTAATGTAGAAAGTGTCACTGCCCATGCACACTGGCAACTCACCTCTAACATACTGTATTAGCTAGTTGCCTGGATTAAAAAGAGGTTAAGTTGTTTGCCTATGATCATGTTGCTACTACTGTCAGAAACAGGAATTAAACTCACTTCTTTTTGAATAAAGCTCAGTTCTGTATTTCCTACAATATGCCACAATATAATAATAGAATTATAGTTATATTCTGATTGTAGTTGTGGTTTGTACTTCATTATAGAATCAGGGAAATGATGACAAGACTTGCATTGAATACATCCCACCATTGATCCTATCAAAATATCTATATCCACATCTGTTACCTTTAAACTATCCTAATCCTCCATTGTCTATATACCCAGGTAACCTTCAGATATTTCCCACACTTTATCCCATTTCTGGAATCTGACCTCAGTTTCATCAAGATCATCCTTAGACTCCTCAAGACCCTCTGCAAACCCCTCCTCTAGACAACCCCTAGCTCCCTCTCACATTCTTTTTGTATATAAGATCTGTCTTGACTCATGAAGCCACTGAGATTCAATTTAGCACAGACTCAGCCTATGTCTGTACAAGTGTCACAAATATTTAGGCTCGTTAAGAGGCTACCTGTTATGGCAAATCTTTATTAAACATTGTTATACTTTGGCTGAAAGAAAGCTTTAGTCAAATTCATTTGGCAAGACCCAGCAGTTTAGTATTTTGGGGTCTCACCCACAACTAAGCCCCTAAACCTCAACAGTTCCAAAATGCTCTCCAGAATAATTAGATCACTTCATAGCTCCTACAATAAAGAATTAGTGTTCCAACATTCCCACATATTCTCCAATATTTATCATTTTGAGTTTTCATATTTTTCAGAAGCATTGGACCCAGAGTATGAAAGAGAGCCTGGAAGAGGGGGTGGAGCCAAGATGGCGGAAAGGAAGCAGTAACCTCGCTGAGCTCCTCGGTCACTAAGTCTCTAAGGGTAAATCTGAGCGGATTCCGGAGTGACGGAGCCCAGTGGAAGACAGAGTGTGGCAGAATCCAGCCCAGGAGGTTGCCCAGTGTGTCCGCACAGGTCAAGCGCAGAGCGCGTGGTGTCTGCACAGCTCAGACTTAAGAGCAGACAAGCAGACTACACCAGAGAGAGAAAAAGACCCAGCCTGCAGACTTACCAAGGACGAATCGCAGTCATCTCGAAGAGGGAACGGATCATTGGAGCCAGGTAGGAGAGTGGGGCCCCCAGTGGAGAGAGTGGCTTCTCAGGCTGCATTCAGCCCCCAGCCTGGAAGTTTAGAAACTGCCTGCCTGTATAATACAGGGGCTGGAATGGCAAAGTAAATTCTAGATGCTCTGATCCTCCCATCCCTCCTTCATGAAGCAGAAAACCCAAAGATAAGTCCCCCACCCAGATTGAAATCCCAAGTTAATGGAAATAGCCTCAGGCTTGAGAATCTCCAAGAAAGGGTGTAACTGAGACAGCCAGGAATCTGAAGAGAAGAGAGGGAGGGGACCCAACTAGCCCCACCTCACCTCACCAACAAAAGCATACTTATAGCCCAGGGGTATAGAGGCAGAAATCTGAAGTGGTCAGACTCATCCCCACCTACACATCTACATTCCTCACTGACTTCCCTGACTTAGCCATAAACTAGCCACCCAGAGGTATTCAAAGTCAAGGATCAGGCCCCAAACTCATAGCCTGAGACACTAAGAAACAGGAAGTCACAATGGGAAGGAAGGAAGCTGAAAAGGAGAAGGGGAAGGCAAGAAAGTCTATTCGAGCATACTATGCAGGGCAAGAACAACAAAACACACAGGACAATATAGACTCTCTGCCCACACCAGAGACCACAGAAGGAAACATGATCTGGTCTCAAGCCCAAATAGCATTCCTGGAGGAGCTTAAGAAAAATTTTAAAGACCAAATCAGGGAGGCAATGACCAACTTGGAAAAAGAAAATACCTCCCAAAAAAAGGAACTTCAAAAACTAACTGAAGACCGTAATTCACTAAAAATTAGATACAATCAAACTGAAACTCAGAACTCTATGATGCAGCAGGAGTCAATCAAAAAAAACAAGATGATCGAAAAATTGCAAGAAAATGTAAAATATCTCACTGGAAAAATAACTGACCTAGAGAACAGATCCAGGAGAGACAACCTAAGAATTATTGGTCTACCAGAAAGCTATGATGAGAAAAGCAGTCTAGACAACATCCTCCAAGAGATTGTCAAAGAAAACTGTCCTGAGGTCCTGGAATCAGAAGATAAAATAGCTATTGATAGAATTCACCGGACTCACCCTGAAAGAGATCCCAAACTGAAAACTCCAAGAAATATAGTAGCCAAATTCCAGAATTACAAGATTAAAGAAAAAATTCTAAAAGCAGCCAAAAAGAAACAATTCAAATATCGAGGAACTACAATTAGGATCACACAGGACCTAGCAGCTTCTACATTAAAAGAGAGGAGGGCCTGGAATTTGATATTTCGTAGGGCAAGAGAGCTAGGACTACAACCAAGGATTAACTACCCGGCAAAACTGAGCAAAATCTTTCAGGCAAGGAGATGGACATTTAATGAAGTAAGGGACTTCCAGACTTTCCTAATGAAAAAGCCAGAGCTCAATGGAAAATTTGATCTCCAATTATAAGACTCCAGAAGGACATAAAAAGGTAAACAAGGGTAACATAGACTCACATATGCAGAAGTGCACACACCCACACCCACAAACACAAGCTCATTACCTGGGATGCAACAAGACCAAAATGTTCACATCCCTATATGTGGAGCTGATAACTGTCAATATTTGAAATCTTTATGATTATCATGACCTGCAAAAGGGTTATACTTAGATAGAGGGTGTGGGTATGAATGCACTAACATGGAGTCTAAAAAAAAAGACTATTAAGGGGATCAATGGTAATGTAATGGGAAAAAGGAAAGGATGAGCTAGGAAAAGATAAAATATGCCATCTGAAGAGGCATCAAAACACACTATAGAAGAAGGGAAAGTAAGAGGGAGAGGAACATCATTTAAACACTATTCTCACTGGTTCTGGTTCAAAGAAGGATCAAATTAATCAGTGAAGTTTAAGAATCTAACATGAATAGACACATAAATTCATTAAATAGAGGAACTGGAGGGAGGGAGAGGAGCACTGTTTGACATTTACTCTCATTGGTTTGGAATCAAATGGGGAGTAATTTACTCTGATAAGTATAAAAATTTATTGTGTCCTATAGATAGTGGGAGGGTAAGGGGGGGTGAAAAGGAGGAGACTAAAGGGAGGGATTATATGGGAGGGAAATAGTAGTGAGGGGAGAGGGTAGGTTAAGAAGGGGGGTCACTGGGTGGGAACACTGAGGGAGGGGTCGGTCAAAAGGGAAAACTTCAAGGAGGGGAAGGGAGAAGGAATAAACAAAAACATAAACAGGGGAGGGAACAGGATGGAGGGGAAGAGACAGATAGTCATTATTACTTTGAATGTGAATGGGATGAACTCTCCCATAAAACAGAGGCGGATAGCAGAATGGATTAAAAACCATAATCCTACAATATGCTGTCTTTAAGAAACACATTTGAAGCAAAGTGATACCCACAGGGTAAAGGTAAAAGGTTGGAGTAAAATTTATTATGCTTCAGCTAAAGTAAAAAAAGCAGGGGTAGCAATACTTATCTCAGATAAAGCAAAAGCAAAAATAGATCTAATTAAAAGAGATAAGGAAGGAAACTATATCCTACTAAAAGGCACCATTGAGAATGAAGCAATATCACTACTTAATATATATGCACCAAGTGGTATAGCATCCAAATTCCTAGAGGAGAAGTTAAAGGAATTAGAGGAAGAAATAGATAGCAAAACTATACTAGTGGGGGACCTTAATCTCCCCTCTCTGAACTCGATAAATCTAACCTCAAAATAAACAAGAAAGAAGTTAAGGAGGTGAATAGAATCTTAGAGAGACTAGATATGATGGATCTCTGGAGAAAACTGAATGGGGATAAAAAGGAATTTACTTTCTTTTCAGCAGTGCATTGTACATACTCAAAAATAGACCATGTACTAGGGCATAAAAACCTCACAATCCAGTGCAGAAAGGCAGAAATATTAAATGCATCATTCTCAGATCATGATGCAATAAAAATTATATGGAAACTAAACAATTTAATCCTAAAAAATTGGTGGGTCAAAGAAGAAATTATAGAAACAATCAATAACTTCATTCAAGAGAATGATAATAATGAAACAACATACCAAAATTTGTGGGCTGCACTAAAGGCAGTTCTCAGGGGAAGTTTTATCTCCCTGAGTGCATACTTAATTAAAGCAGAGAGAAGGGAGGTCAATGAATTTGACATGCAATTGAAAAAGCTAGAAAAAGAACAAATTGAAAACCCCCAATTTAGTACTAAATTAGAAATATTGAAAACCAAAGGTGAGATTAATAAAATTGAAATTAAGAAAACCATTGAATTAATAAATAAAACTAAAAGCTGGTTTTATGAAAAAATAAACAAAATTGATAGACCCTTAGTCAATATGATAAAAAAAAGAAAGAAGAAAACCAAATGATGAATATCAAAAATAAAAAGGGTGAATCTACCTCCAAAGAAGAGGAAATGAAAAAAATAATGAGGAATTATTATTCCTAATTGTATGCACATAAATATGACAATCTTAGTGAAATGGATGAATATTTACAAAATCAGAAATTGCCCAGATTAACTGAAGAGGAAGTGAATTACCTAAATAACCCCATCTCAGAAAAAGAAACCAAACAAGCCATCAATGAACTCCCTAGGAAAAAATCTCCAGGGCCAGATGGGTTCACTAGTGAATTCTATCAAACATTTAAAGAACAATTGATTCGAATACTCTACAAACTATTTGGGAAAATTAGTGAAGAAGGAGTTCTACCAAACTCTTTCTATGACACAAATATGGTACTGATTCCTAAATCAGGAAGAGATAAAACAGAGAAAGAAAATTATAGACCAATCTCCCTCATGAATTTAGACGCAAAAATTCTAAATAAAATATTAGCCAAAAGACTTCAACAACTTATCACAAAAATAATACACCCTGATCAGGTAGAATTCATTCCAGGAATGCAAGGATGGTTTAATATTAGGAAAACCTTCAGTATAATTGAGCATATCAACAACAAACCTAGCAAAAACCACATGATCATCTCAATAGATGCAGAAAAGGCTTTTGACAAAGTACAACATCCATTCCTATTAAAAACACTAGAAAGTATAGGAATAAATGGAGCCTTCCTTAAAATAGTTGCTAGCATCTATCTAAAACCATCAGCAAGTATTATATGCAATGGGGATGAACTAGAAGCCTTTCCAATAAGATCAGGAGTGAAACAAGGGTGTCCACTATCACCCCTCTTATTCAATCTGGTACTAGAAACGTTAGCAGTAGCAATTAGAGAAGAAAAAGAAATCAAAGAATCAAATTAGGCAAAGAAGAGACCAAGCTATCACTCTTTGCAGATGATATAATGATATACTTAGAGAATCCTAGAGAATCAAGTAAAAAACTACTTGAGACAATAAATAAATTTGGCAAAGTTGCAGGATATAAAATAAACCCACATAAATCCTCAGCATTCCTGTACATCTTTAATAAAACTCAACAGTGAGAGATAGAAAGAGAAATCCCATTTAAAGTCACTGTAGACATTATAAAATATTTGGGAATCTACTTGCCAAAACAAACCCAGAACCTATATGATCACAACTACAAAACACTTCTCACACAAATAAAATCAGATCTAAATAGTTGGGAAAATATCAATTGCTCGTGGCTGGGTCGAGCTAATATAATAAAAATGACAATTTTACCCAAACTAAACTATATATTTAGTGCCATACCAATCAATTTACCAAAAAACTACTTTGTAGATTTAGACAAAATAATAACAAAATTTATTTGGAAAAACAAACGGTCTAGAATATCAAGGGAATTAATGAAAAGAAATGCTAGGGAAGGTGGACTAGCTATGCCAGATCTTAATCTGTATTATACAGCAGCAGTCATCAAAACTGCTTGGTACTGGCAGAGGTGTAGAGTAGTGGATCAATGGAATAGATTAGGTGCAGGAGACTGAGCAGTTAATGAATATAGCAATCTATTGTTCAATAAATCCAAAGACCCCAGTTTTTGGGATAAGAATGCAGTATTTGACAAAAACTGTGGGGAAACTGGAATACAGTATGGCAGAAACTGGGCATAGATCACTATCTAACACCATATACCAAAATCAAGTCTAAATGGATGCATGATCTAGGTGTAAAGGATGATACTGTAAGCAATTTGGGAAAGCAAGGAATAGTTTACCTGACGGATCTGTGGAGAGGGAAAGATTTTAGGACCAAACAAGAATTAGAGAGCATTATAAAATGCAAAATGGATAATTTTGATTACATTAAATTGAAAAGCTTCTGCACAAACAAAGCCAATGTAACCAAGATCAAGAGGGAGGTGGGAAACTGGGAAAGAATTTTTACAACTTGTGTCTCTGATGAAGGACTCATTTCTAAAATTTATAGAGAATTGAGCCAAATCTATATGAATACAAGTCATTCCCCCATTGAGAAATGGTCAAAGGATATGAATAGGAAGTTTTCAGAGAAAGAAATTAAAGATATCTATAAGCATATGAAGAAATGCTCTAAATCACTATTAATTAGAGAAATGCAAATCAAAACAACTCTGAGATACCACATCTCTCCGGTCAGATTGGCTAAGATGACAAAACAAGAAAGTGACAAATGCTGGAGAGGATGTGGGCAAATTGGAACGCTAATACATTGCTGGTGGAGTTGTGAACTTATCCAACCATTCTGGAGAGCAATCTGGAATTATGCCCAAAGAATTATAAATAATTTCATACCCTTTGACCCAGCCATACCACTTCTAGGGTTATATTCCAAAGAGATCATAGAAGTGGGAGGAAGACCCATATGTACAAAAGTATTTTTAGCAGCCCTTTTTGTGGTTGCAAAGAATTGGAAACTAAAGGGGTGCCCATCAACTGGGGAATGGCTAAACAAGTTGTGGTATATGAATGTAATGGAATTTGATTGTGCTATAAGAAATGAGGAGGTGACAGATTTCATAATTACCTGGAGAGACTTATACAAACTGATGCTGTTCGAGAAGAGTAGAATCAGAAGAAATTTGCATACAATCACAGACATACCATATCTGTGACGACCAACTATGACAGACTGGACTCTTTTCAGCAATGCAGTGATATAAGTTAATCCCGAATGACTCAAGAAAGTGAGAAATGTGCCATCCAGAGATATAACTAGAAAGAACTGAGCCTGAATCCTGATGGAAGCAAACTAAATGATCTTGTTCTTCTCATTGTTTGGTTTTACTTCTTCCTTACCATCTTTCATCCCACCTAGTACAATATGCCTTTTTAATTGGAATCATGTTTAATATGAATGCATTTGCAGACCCTATACTGTACTATATGCTGTCATGAGGGGGGAGGGAAGTAAAGGAAATTTGAAAATCAAAAAATGTTGAATATGTTAAGAATGAAGCCTCCCTGATCTGACCTAAATTTTTTGTACCCTAAGCTGGAATTCCTATGTCTCTTTGGGAGTCAAGTAGGCACCAGTCAATCTATGCTAGGCTATGAAACTGCTTAGGCTGCTGGGGCTATTGAAAATAAGCAGACCCTTCTATCTTCATGATCTAGCAGTTCCCAAAGGAAAATAATTCAGCTTTTGCCATTGCCTTGCTCCTCCCCTTCAGGAAAGGTTTTGTCCATTTCCCATATCACTCCGATTTAGGAGGAGATTTGTGTTTTCTCTTCATGTCTTTGCTGTACTATGATAAATAGGTAAATTTCCATATGGATTGTAAGCTCTTTGCCCTTGCATAGGGTTCCACATGTTGGGTCATTTCTTTTGTAATAAATCTAGTTGCAGAGCAATGTCTCACAGACTTGTGGTTCTGGTTAACACTTCCTAGTTTAATTATTTTTGCTTGCTGTTCTCAGATGTTTCAATATGGTGAAGGAATAAAGCAATGTCATCACTTTCTAAATACTAGCATGGTGTGGCAAACAATGGCGATCCTGCCTAAGCTCTGGGACTCTTGGGAAGAAAAAGTTCATAGTGTCCCACAGATACTTTATATCTTAGTGACCCTGGGCATGCTTAGTCTTTTCATGTGAGTATTTTCTCATATGTAAAATGAAAAGGCTGAACCTCATGGTCTCTCAGTTCACTTTTAACTCTGTCTACAATTGAGTCATCCTATGTTTGTTTGTTTGTTTAATATACCTATTCAAATCTGACATCAATATATGATTAACAGGAATTGATAATTGTGGGAAAAGTATGAGTGTTGCATTTGAAGAGATGGGTGCTTCATGTACACAACCTAATAGGACCTTGAAAAAGTTCATTTTGCTGATGGCTAAGGAATGTGCTCATGGCCATACTGACAGTCATGACGGTTCATGAAATTTATGTCCTAATAAATAGTTCCCTTCTGAGACAAAAGTTCAGTACAAGGTGCACTGGGATTAAAAGTAAGAGAGAGAGAGAGAGAGATCTAGATATGCTTTATTTTTATCCATGTCACATATTGCCCTTTTCAGGTCATCTCTAAGCTGTAAGGACACAGAAATCCCTGACAAGCGCAAACTGTAAGGCATATTTCTTCAAAGAGAAAAGTTTGGTGGTCCTTAGTTCATGACTTCTGTCACTTGAAGTTAAATCCTTCCATGTTAATAAATTCTAAAACAATCTAAAACTTGTCCTTGAAAAAAGCTGAAACTTTCAATGGTGTCTTTAATGTAGTTTCACAATAAAAGAAAAAATGTAATTCTAGGTTAAACTTATTTTTGTTCTAGGATTACTAGTTGAGATTAAAAAATACTGTAATAAACAAAAACAAACAATTTTTTCCAGAAGTTTCATTCATTCTCCAAGTATTAATTAAAATATCTTCTATACTCACTAGGTGTTAAGCACTGGTGACACAGAGGAAAAAAAGTTTGAAAGTCAGGGGAATTTGGGATGGATTTTCCCAGAAAAACTATGTTGTAAATAATAGATATACTTTCAGGCTAACATAAAAGGGTCTCTCTAGCCTATAAGATAGTTATAAATGAATGATAAATTGCAAAAATGATGTAATTGTAATAAAAGTAACTGAATGTAAAATAAAACAATGAACTTGAATAGGGAACATCAATACTTAAGAGAAAAAAATAACTTAATTAGAGCAGACAGAGACTACCAAAGATGTTTTTGAAAGAACTCTGGGAAACTTTCAAAGACTAAATAAGTAGCCTTATACAATCTTAGTGTAGGAAGATACCTAAAACTGGATGGAACAGTGGATTGAGCAATAAACCTGGCATTTAGAAGACTGAAGTTCAACTCTAGGCTCAGGGGTGTGATGCTAGGCAAGTACTTTACCACTATCTGGTTCAATTTCATCATCTATAAAATAGAGATAATATTAGCACTTTCCCATCAGCATTGTTTCGAGGATAAGATGAGGATATTTACAAGTCACTGAGCAAACCTCAAAAAATTATATAAAACATTATTTATCACTAGTCCAAACATCATTATATAGATAAAGAAATTGAGAACCATAGGCATGGAATGATTTGTCCAAAGTAACACTGCTAATAATAGGACTAAGACCTGAACTCAGACTTTCATGACTTCAAGGGCAGTGATTTTGCTATTATACTCTTTTACCTTATAGCAATAACTTCATTTCAGAATTCAGCCTTTGACTTTTTGTTGATGAAGGCGTATCCTTATCAATACTCTTAAACTTATCAGCTATGATAAAGTTCTTCATGTATTCATAAACACGATGAAGAGGAAATGTAATACTACACATGAACATTTTTCCAGAAGACAGCTGTTTTCAAGATGTTGATTATACAGTATAGTGAAACTAAATTAATTCAGTAACAAACCAGAGCAAAACATTCACAGAAAATCAAGGTATAGCATTCACAATGACATAATAACTCAAGAACGTATCACTAAAATGGCCACATAGTTTTCACCCAAGTGGTCACATAGTTTTGAACAAAGTACACTTGTTTAGTCAATCAATAATGTAGTAACTCAATCATTCAATCATAAAGTAAAAAAGGTCCAGGTCCTCCACCAATGGGGCACAATAAGTTACAAATCAGTCACTACTCAGTCATCAGACACTACTCAGTACCCTCTTACTAGTAAATTACAATTTCATTCACTACTCAGTACCCACAGAGAGGTCTTTTCATCTTGACTCAGAGCAGGCTTTCAGCTTCCATGGATCCTCTTGCATGGTCCCAGCTTCTGCACAAATCTAACCAGCTGCCACCTGAGTTCAAAGGCAGACAACTTCCAGCTCCTTGTCCAGCTCTCCATGTAGTCCCTGTTTCACATTGGAGCTCATATTGTCCAATCCATCTCAAATCCTTCACAGTCTCTGTTCCTTCAAAGACAAGGCTTAACCAAGCCACAAGAACATTTGACCAGAATACCAACGCCACAGGCATGTTTCCACACTCTTCTGCAGCTCCAGCTAGCCCTTGGAAGTCCTCAGCTGCTCTGGCTGGTCCTCAGAAAACTTCAGCAGTTCTAGCAGGCCCTAGGAAGTCTTCAGGAGCTTCATTCTCAAAACTGAAATCACTTTCTGCAGGTAAGGTCCAGATCAACAACAGAAACCCAGCCTTCACATGCTCATTCCAAGAAGTTCTGACTATCTAGCTTGTACTCCTCCTTATATATGGCACAGTTCACAAGTTGTGGGATTCACTCATTCTGTTTCTTAACAGACTTGATACAAGTCTCAAAAGGGACATGAACTGAAACAAGGTTTTAATTCAATTGCTGAAACAAGGTGTTAACTACATCTTTGCTTGCCATTACAGGGGGACAGAGAAAAAAAATGTAAAGGGGGAGGTTAAAGAATATAGTGTATAGAATGTAGGGTGGGGTTTTTGTTTATTATTTTATTAATTGATGACAAGGTTACAAAAGTGATTAAAGAGGATGAGTATGAAAGGCTCCCAGAGGTAAATTTATCTGAACTGTGAATATTGAATGAGCAAAAAAAAATTAAATTCTGTGATTATACTATTGCCCTAAAGCAAAAAAAAGTGAAAGCTTGGGAAAAGATGTTAGATAAGATAGACTGAGCTCATAATGAGGAGATAAAGATGTTTTTTTAAATTAATTTTAGTTGGTTGGTTTAAAGCCTAGACCTACAAGTCTAGTGTATGAGGTGTGGAATTCTTTTGTAGAAAATTGTCCTGTGAATGCATATTAGAAATTGGTGCATAATATATATGTAACTTAGAGTCTTAGATTTGCATAGGACAGTGAGAAATTAAGTGTCTCACATAGATCCACATGTAAATACACAGAGCATGCCTTTGTGAATATTGAATTTGGCCTTGCCTATGTGACCGCAGGCAGGTTACTTAATCTCTCAATTTTCTAGACAGCTTTATAAAAGTATGAAAAAAGGAACCTTCATGTGAAGGTGGTAGTTTCCTCAACCTAAAATTTCATAATAAATATTGAAACACATTTATTCCCTAAACTCATAGCTAGCTGCCTAGCCATATGGATAAATGGATGAAAACAAGCAAGCAGAGATGGAGAGAGAGAGAGAGAGAGAGAGAGAGAGAGAGAGAGAGAGAGAGAGAGAGAGAGAGGATGGATATACACACATATATGAGAGTTTTCAACCATTACTGTTTTGGTTCTAAGAAAAAAGAAAAAAAATAGGCTGCATGTGCATGTTTATTTCCCACAAAGATTGTGGTAGCAATGTATTCAGATAGGTATGGGTGCTCTTTGCGAAAAATGAGCCCGAGGACATTTAAAACGAAGGGGATCTTATATCTTCAGAGTAAGTCTCACTAACCTCTCCCTTCCTGGCTCAGGATGCCTGTGTCAGTCAAAATTATAGTATATAGGTATTGTATATAGTATATATAGGTATTATATATAGTATATAGGTATTATACATAATGTGAGAAAGGAATTTCTTAATTGGATGGATTGTAAATACAATAGGAATGGACAATGTCAAGGTGTCAATTGAAATTATAGAAATAGGATATTTGTGTTTCTCATACTATTGACATGACTCTGTATAGCATAATATGCCCATAAAATACCAAGATGGGAAGAGGAGCCAAGATGGTAGAAAGGAAGCAGTAACCTCGCTGAGCTCTTTGGTCACTAAGTCTTAAAAGGGTGAATCTGAGTGGATTCCTGAGTGATGGAGCCCACTGGAAGATGGAGCACGGCAGAGTCCAGCCCAGGAGGTTGCCCAGTGTGTCCAGACAGGACGAGCGCAGCAGACTACACCAGAGAGAGAAAAAGCCCCAGCCTGCAGACTTATCAAGGACAAATTGCGGTCATCTCGCCTTCATCTCATGAAGGGACAAGAAGTGTCATTGGAGCCATGTAGGAGAGTCAGGCCCCAAGTGGAGAGAACGGTTTCTCCTGCTGCATTCAGCCCCCAACCTGGAAGATTAGAAACTGACTGCCTGGATAATACAGGGGCTAGAAGGGAAAAGTAAATTCTAGTTGCTCTGATCTCCCATCCCTCCTACACGAAGTAGAAAACCCAAAGATAAGGAAGGAAACTATATCCTACTAAAAGGCACCATTGAGAATGAAGAAATATCACTACTTAATATATATATATATATATATATATATATATATATATATATATGCACAAAGTGGTATAGCATCTAAATTCCTAGAGGAGAAGTTAAAGGAATTAGAGGAAGAAATAGATAGCAAAACTATACTAGTGGGAGACCTTAATCTCCCCCTCTCTGAAATCAATAAATCTAACCTCAAAATAAACAAGAAAGAAGTTAAGGAGGTGAATAGAATCTTAGAGAGACTAGATATGATGGATCTCTGGAGGAAACTGAATGGGGATAAAAAGGAATTTACTGTCTTTTCAGCAGTGCATGGTACATACTCAAAAATAGACCATGTACTAGGGCATAAAAACCTCACAATCCAGTGCAGAAAGGCAGAAATATTAAATGCATCATTATCAGATCATGTTGCAATAAAAATTATATGTAATAAAGGGCCATGGAAAGGTAGACCAAAAACTAATTGGATATTAAACAATTTAATCCTAAAGAATGGATGGGTCAAAAAAGAAATTATAAAAACAATCAATAATTTCATTCAAGAGAATGATAATAATGAGACAACATACCAAAATATGTGGGCTGCGCTAAAGGCAGTTCTCAGGGGAAGTTTTATATCCCTGAGTGCATACTTAATTAAAGCAGAGAGAAGGGAAGTCAATGAATTGGATGTACAATTGAAAAAGCTAGAAAAAGAACAAATTGAAAACCCCCAATTTAGTACTAAATTAGAAATATTGAAAACCAAAGGACAGATTAATAAAATTGAAATTAAGAAAATTATTGAATTAATAAATAAAACTAAGAGCTGGTTTTATGAAAAAATCAACAAAATTGATAGATCCTTAATCAATTTGATAAAAAAAAGAAAGAAGAAGATCAAATTATGAGTATCAACAATAAAAAAAGGTTGAATCTACCTCCAATGAAGAGGAAATAAAAAAATAATGAGGAATTATTTTTCCCAATTATACACACATAAATATGACAACCTTAGTGAAATGGATGAATATTTACAAAATCAAAAGTTGCCCAGATTAACTGAAGAGGAAATGAATTACTTCAATAACCCTATCTCAGAAAAAGAAAAAAAAACAAGCCAATAATGAACTCCATAGGAAAAAATCTCCAGGGCCAGACAGGTTTACTAGTGAATTCTATCAAACACTTGAAGAACAATTGATTCGAATACTCCACAAACTATTTGGGAAAATTAGTGAAGAAGGAGTCCTACCAAATGCTTTCTATGACACAAATATGGTACTGATTCCTAAATTAGGAAGAGATAAAACAGAGAAAGAAAAATATATACCTATTTCCCTCATGAATTTAGACGCAAAAATTTTAAATAAAATATTAGCCAAAAGACTCCAACAACTTACCACAAAAATAATACACCCTGATTAGGTAGGATTCATTCCAGGAATGCAAGGATGGTTTAATGTTAGGAAAACCATCAGTGTAATTGAGCACATCAACAATAAAACTAGCAGAAAGCACATGATTATCTCAATATATGCATAAAAGGCTTTTGACAAAGTACAACATCCATTCCTATTAAAAACACTAGAAAGTACAGAAATAAATGGAGCCTTCCTTAAAATAGTTGATAGCACCTTTTTAAAACCATCAGCAAGTATTATATGCAATGGGGATAAACTAGAAGCCTTTCCAATAAGATGAGGAGAGAAACAAGGGTGTCCACTATCACCCCTCTTATTCAATCTGGTATTAGAAACACTAGCAGTAGCAATTAGAGAAGAAAAAGAAATCAAAGGAATCAAATTAGGCAAAGATGTGACCAAACTATCACTCTTTGCAGATGATATGATGATATACTTAGAGAATCCTAGAGAATCAAGTAAAAAACTACTTGAGACAATAAATGAATTTGGCAAAGTTGCAGGATATAAAATAAACCCATATAAATCCTCAGCATTCCTGTACATTTCTAATGAAACTCAACAGCAAGAGATAGAAAGAGAAATCCCATTTAAAGTCACTGTAGACATTATAAAATATTTGGGAATCTACTTGCCAAAACAAACCCAGAATCTATATGATCACAACTACAAAACACTTCTCACACAAATAAAATCAGATCTAAATAGTTGGAAAAAAAATCAATTTCTCATGACTCTGTCGAGCTAATATAATAAAAATGACAATTTTACCCAGACTAAGCTATATATTTAGTGCCATACCAATCAATTTACCAAAAAAACTACTTTTTTAGAGTTAGACAAAATAATAACAAAATTTATTTGGAAAAACAAACGGTCTAGAATATCAAGGGAATTAATGAAAAGAAATGCTACGGAAGGTGGACTAGTTATGCCAGATCTTAATCTGTATAATACAGCAGCAGTCATCAAAACTGCTTGGTACTGGCAGAGGTGTAGAGTAGTGGATCAATGGAATAGTTTAGGCACAGGAGACCCAGGAGTTAATGAATATAGTTATCTATTGTTTGATAAACCCAAAGACCCCAGTTTTTGGGATAAGAATGCACTATTTGACAAAAATGTTGGGAACAAGATGGCTCAGTAGAAACAGCATTTCCAATGTGCTCTGCCCCACACAAATTTCAAACAATGTGACAGGGGGCTCCGAACAACTTCTGGAGCCACTGCACCCACAGAATGGCACAGAGAAGCTAAACTCCTGCTGAGGACAGCCCAGCAGCCCTGCAGGGAGCGGCCAGCATAGCACTCTGAGAGCAGGCAGTGCAGCCCACAGAGCCGAGCCCAGGTCCGTGGTTTTAGCCCCAGGGTGTCTGGGCCTTCAGCCGGTTGGAGGGACGCCAGAACACCAGGAATTGTGGCGATTCAAGAATTATCAGCACAGATATGCCTAGGACAAAGTGAGAGGTTAGGGCCCTATGGACTTTGGGACCAGTATTTGGGGAACGCTCAGCTGCCTCCCCTGGGGGTGAAAACCTGCTGAAGAAACAGCTGAACAGAAGCCATTTTGCTTCGTCAGTAGTGGCTCTAGCTCCTGGTCTTTGAACAGTAGGGAGATACAGCAATCAGTTTGGGAGTTAATCACTCTTGCTTTAAACTGCCTGGATCTGGATTGTGGTCTGGGGGGAAATTTGGGGTGGGTATCCAACTTGCCAGAGAGGGTAGAGGCTTTACAGAGGCCACCCAACTGGAGGAAGTTATGAAGACCCTATGTTTGGGCGGAAGCTCCCCTGCCTGGTGGCAGAGTCCTACTGTGGCAACAAGCCCAAAAATCAATTAATTAAGTGGCAACATGAATAGGCAAACAACAACAACAACAAAAAAATAAACAGAAAAGTTCAACATTGGACTCCTATTTTAGGGGCAAAGAGGCTCAAAGCATGGAGGAGGACTGTGAGGTCAGAACTCCTGTACCAAAAGCCCCAAATGAAAATACAAGCTGGCTACAGATCATAGAGGACCTTCAGAAGCAGATAAGGGAAGTGGGGGAAAATTTGGGAAGAGAAATGAAAAAGATGCAAGAAAAGTATGAAATGACAGTCAACAAACTGAATGAGGAAAATAACACCTTAAAAATAGACTAACTCAAATGGCAAAAGACACTCAGAAAGGCAATGAGGAGAAGAATGCCTTAAAAAGCTGAATTTGCCAGATGGAAAAAGAATCTCAAAAGCTCACTGAGGAGATTCATTCCTTCAGATTTAGACTGGAGCAAATGGAAGCTAGTGACTTTATGAGAAATGAAGATACTATTAAACAGATCCAAACAAATGAAAGAATAGAAGGCAATGTGAAATATCTCATGGGAAAAACCACTGACCTGGAAAATAGAACCAGGAGGGACAATTTACAAATTATTGGACTACCTGAAAGCTATGATCAAAGAAAGAACCTAGAAATCATCCTTCAAGAAATTCTCAAGGAAAATTGCCCTGATGTTTTAGACCCAGAGGGCAAAACAGAGGTTGAAAGAATCCACAGATCACCTCCAGAAAAAGATCCCAAAAAGAAAACTCCCAGGAATATTATAGCCAGGTTCCAGAATCCCCAGATGAAGGAGAAAATACTACAAGCAGCCAGGAAGAAACAATTTCAATATTGTGGAAACACAATCAGAATAGCCCAGGACCTGGCAGCTTCTACATTGACGGATAGAAGGGCATGGAATATGATATTCCAGAGGGCAAAAGAGCTGGGATTGAAGCCGAGGGTCACATACCCAGCAAAACTGGGGAAAATATGGTCATTCAGTGGAATAGAGGACTTTCAAGAATTCTTGATGAAAAAACCAGAGTTGAATAGAAAATTTGACATTCAGATGCAAGAAGCAAGAGGTGCTTGAGAAGGTAATCAAGGAAAAGAAATCAAAAGGAACTTATCAAAGTTGGACTATTTATATCCCTACATGGAAAAACAATAACTGTGTTTGATGAAACCTTTCTCATTATGAAAATAATTGAAGAAGGGTGCATGGCATATGTTCACAGGTATACATGGATAGAGGGCACAGGTTGAATTTTATTGGAAGGGATGATTACTTTTCTTTTTTTTGGAGGGCAGTTGGGGTTGGGTGACTTGCCTGGGGTCGATAGGCTTGTTTTTTGTTTGTGTGTTGGGTGTCTGGGGCTAGATCTGAGCTCTGGTCCTTCTGGTTCCGGGGCTAGTGCTCTGCTTGCTGCGACAACTAGCCGCCCCAAGGAAGGAATAATTTTTTTTAATTGTTTTTCTTTTTTGATTAAACAAATGCTTTATTAACTTCTGGTTTACATCATTCATTTCCACCTGATTATGAGTTACATTTTTCCCCCATTTTTTCCCTACACACCACCCAAGAATAGCAGTTCCACTAGATATCCCCTCATCCAATCTGCTCTCTCCCATATCTTCTCCCATACCCCCTTCGACTTTGCTATTAGGGCAAAGCGAATCTCTGGGCCCCAATGCCTGGACATCTTATGAAACATTTAATTTTAAAACTTCAGTTTTCAGATCCATTCCCTTCCTGCCTTGTGACCCACTCCCTCTGAGAAGATAAGCAATTCTGTATGTGTTGTAGATGTATAGCTATGCAAAGCATTACCACAGTAGATATATTGTGAAAGACTGCTTATATTTCCCTCCCACCCGTCTCACCTCCCACATGGTCTGTTCCCTACTTTGATCTTCTCCCTCTTTGATAGTGGGTACTTCCAAACTCTCCTCCCCCCAGAATGCCCTCCCTTCCATCATCCCCCCTCTCATCCTCCTTTCCCCTACTCAGGAGAGTGAGTGAGGGTAAGATATTCCATTTAGTATGTATGTGGTTCTCTCCTTGAGCCAACTTCAATGAGAATATGCTTTTGCCTTTTTGCCTTTCCTGTTCTTCCCCTCCCCTGCAACTACTTCCCCTTGCCTCTTCTACATGAGATAGTTTACCCTACCCTGTCTCTCTCCATCTCCTCTTGCCACTTTCCTCTCTCACCTCTTGACTCCACCCCTTAATAATCATCCCCTCCTTGGGGAGGCTAGGTGGCACAGCAAGCAGAGCGCTGGGCCCGGTGTCAGAAGGACCGGAGCTCGGATCTGGCCCAAGACACCCAACACACAAACAAAGTGTTGGCAAGTGACCCAACCCCATATTTTCCCCTGAAACAAGATACTCAGTTTTGCTGGGTAGGTGACCCTCAGCTTCAATCCCAGCTCTTTTGCCCTCTGGAATATCATGTTCCATGCTCTTCAATCCCTCAGTGTAGAAGCTGCCAGATCCTGGGCTATTCTTATTGTGTTTCCACAATATTGAAATTGTTTCTTCCTGGCTGCTTGGAGTATTTTCTCCTTGATCTGGGAGTTCTGGAGCCCTGGCTATAATATTCCTAGGAGTTTTCTTTTTGGGATCATTTTCAGGAGGAGATTGGTGGATTCTTTCAACCTCTATTTCCCCCACTGGATCTAAAACATCAGGGCAATTTTCCTTGAGAATTTCTTTAAGGATGATTTCTAGGTTCTTTCTTTGATCATGGCTTTCAGGTAGTCCAATGATTTTTAAATTATCTCTCCTGGATCTATTTTCCAGGTCAATGGTTTTTCCCATGAGTTACTTCACATTGCCTTCTATCCTTTCATTTGTTTGGATCTGTTTAATAGTATCTTGATTTCTCATAAAGTCACTAGCTTCCATTTGCTCCAGTCTAACTCTGAAGGAATGAATCGCCTTAGTGAGCTTTTGATATTCTTTTTCCATCTGGCAAATTTGACTTTTTAAGGCATTCTCCTCATTGCCCTTTTGGGCCTCCTTTGCCATTTGAGTTAGTCTATTTTTAAAGGTGTTATTTTCCTCAGTCAGGTTGTTGACTGTCATTTCATACTTTTCTTGCATCTTTTTCATTTCTCTTCCCAAATTTTCCCCCACTTCTCTTATCTGCTTCTGAAGGTCCTCTATGGTCTGTAGCCAGCTTGTATTTTCATTTGGGGCTTTTGGTGCAGGAGTTCTGACCTCACAGTCCTCCTCAATGCTTTGAGTCTCTTTGCCCCTAAAATAGGAGTCCAATCTAGAACTTTTCTGTTTATTTTGTTTCATTTGCCTAGGCATGTTGCCACTTAATTACTTGATTTTTGGGCTTGTTGCCACAATAGGACTCTGCTGCCAGACAGGGGAGCTTCCATCCCAAACGTGGGGTCTTCACAACTTCCTCCAGTTGGGTGGCCTCTGTAAAGCCTCCACCCACTCTGGCAAGTTGGATACCCACCCCAAACTTCCCCCCCAGACCACAATCCAGATGCAGGCAGTTTAAAGCAAGAGCAATTAACCCCCAGACTGATTGCTGTATCTCCCTATAGTTCAAAGACTAGGAGCTAGAGCCACTACTGACACTGCAAAATGGCTTCTGTGCAGCTGTTTCTTCAGCAGGTTTTCGCCCCCAGGGGAGGCAGCTGCTCCCGAAATACTGGTTCCCAAAGTCCATAGGGCCCTAACCTCTCACTTTGTCCTAGGCATATCTGTGCTGATAATTCTGGAATCGCCACAATTATTGGTGTTCTGGGGTCCCTCCAGCCAGCTGAAGGCCCAGACACCCTGGGGTAAAACCTCGGACATGGGCTCGGCTCTGCACACTGCGCTGTTGGTTCCCAGCTCGCCATGCTGCCTGCTGTCAGAGTGCTGCACTGACTGCTTCCTGCAGGGCTGCTGGCCTGTCCTCTGCAGGAGGTTAGCTTCTCTGTGCTGTTCTATGGGTGCTGTGGCTGCAGAAGTTGTTTGGAGTCCCCTTTCACATTATTTGAAATTTGTGTGGGGCAGAGCACATTGGAAATGCTGTTTCTACTCTGCCATCTTGGCTCTGCCCCAGAAGGGATAATTCTTTTTTTTTTTTAAACAAATGCTTTATTAACTTCTGTTTTACATCATTCATTTCCACCAGATTTTGAGTTACACTCATTTTCCCCCCATTATTCTCCTACCCAACCTCCCAGAACAGTAATCCCACAAGATATCGCTTCCTCCAATCTGCTCTCTCCCACACCTTCTCCCATACCCCCATCGACTTTTCCATTAGAGGAAGGTGAGTCTTTGCATCCCAATGCCTGCACATCTTATCTCCCTATTACGAGCAAAAGAGTATTAATAATAGTATTTATATATATTTGAAACATTTAATGTTAAGACCTCAAATTTCAGATCCATTTCCTTCCTCCCTTGTCACCCATTCCCTCTTGGGAGATAAGTAATTCAGTATATGTTGTACATGTCTAGCTTTGCAAAACATTATCATAGTAGATAGGCTGCTTATAATTCCCTCCCACTCATCCCACCCCCCACCTGGTCCATTCCCTACATGATCCTGTCCCTCTTTTATAGAGGGTACTTCCAACCTCCCCTCACCCCAAGGATGCCCTCCTCCCATCCCCATTCCCCCTATCCTGCTGCAGGTTGAGATATCCCATTTACTATGTATGTCATTTTCTCCCTGAACCAAATTCAGTTTGAATGTGGTTTTGCCTTTTAAGCCTTCCTTATTCTCCCCCTCTTTTGCAACCACTTCCCCTTGCTTCTTCTGCATGGGATAGTTTACACTCCCAGCCTACAAATCGTGGGGAGATCCAGCGATCAGTCTTGGGGGGTATTCTCTCTTGCTTTAACCTCCCTGGATCTGGATTGTGATCTAGGGTGGAAGTTGTGGGTGGGTTTACAGCTTGCCAGAAACGGAAGTTGCCCCCGACACATTCGGGACGAAAATTCCTCTAGCTGGCCTTAAAGCCATAGTGTGGCAACAAGCCCAAAAGTCAAGCAATTGGGTGGCAACATGCCAAGGCAAAGGAAACAGAAAAATGCAACCCTAGACTCCTATTTTGGGGGCATAGAGCGGGAAAAGGACTGTGAGGTCAGAAGTCCTGCTCCAAAAGCCCCAGGGGAAAACATGAGCGGGTTGCAGGCCATAGAGGACCTTAAGAAGGACTTTAAAAATCAAATAAGAGTAGTGGAGGAAAAATTGGAAAGAGAAATGAGAAGGATGCAGGAAAAGTATGAAATGAGGGTCAACAGCCTGACTGAGGAAAACAACACCTTAAAAAATAGACTAACTCAAATGGCAAAGGAGGCCCAAAAGGGCAATGAGGAGAAGAATGCCTTAAAAAGTCGAACTTGCCAGATGGAAAAAGAATCTCAAAAGTTCACTGAGGAGATTCATTCCTTCAGAGTTAGACTGGAGCAAATGGAAGCTAATGACTTTATGAGAAATCAAGATGCTGTTAAGCAGATCCAAACAAACGAAAGATTAGAAGGCAATGTGAAATAACTCATGGGAAAAACCACTGACCTGGAAAATAGATCCAGGAGAGACAATTTAAAAATTATTGGACTACCTGAAAGCCATGATCAAGGAAAGAATGATCACCCTTCAAGAAATTCTCAAGGAAAATTGCCCTGATGTTTTAGATCCAGAGGGCAAAATAGAGGTTGAAAGAATCCACAGATCACCTCCTGAAAAAGATCCCAAAAAGAAAACTCCCAGGAATTTTATAGCCAGGTTCCAGAATGCCCAGATCAATGAGAAAATACTGTAAGCAGCCAGGAAGAAACAATTTCAATATTGTGGAAACACAATCAGAATAGCCCAGGACCTGGCAGCTTCTACACTGAGGGATCAGAGGGCATGGAATATGATATTCCAGAGGGTAAAAACCTGGGAATGAACTCAAGGGTCACCTACCCAGAAAAACTGAGTATTTTGTTTCAGGGGAAAATATGGTCATTTGGTGGGATTGAGGACTTTCAAGCATTCTTGAGGGAAAAACCAGAATTGAATAGAAAATTTGACACCCAGAGACAAGAAGGAAGAGATGCCTGAGAAGGTAATCAGGGAAAAGAAATCAAAAGGAACTTATCAAAGTTGAACTATTTACATTCCTATATGGAAAAGTAATATCTGTGACTGATGATATCTTTCTCACTATGAAAATACTGGAAGAAGGGTGTGTGGTCATATGAATACATATATGAATGTGTGTGTATATGCTTACAGTTATATATAGATAGAGAGGATAGGTTGAATTTTTTGGGAAGGGAGAATACTCAAGGGATGAAACTATGAGGTGAGAGAGGAAAGTGGCAAGAGGAGATGGGGAGAGACAGGGTAGGGTAAACTATCTCATGTAAAAGAAGCAAGGAGAAGTGGTTGCAAGGGAGGGAGAGATTAGGAAGGCAAAAAAGGCAAAACCACATTCTCATTGAATTTGGTTCAGGGAGAGAATGACATACATACTTAATGGGATATCTCAACCTGCAGCAGAATAGGAGGAAGGGGGGTGAGAGGAGGGATGATGGATGCGAGGGCATCCTTGGGGGGAGGGGAGGTTGGAAGTACCCACTATAGAAGAGGGACAGGATCATGTAGGGAATGGACCAGGTGGGGGGTGGAATGAGTGGGAGGGAATTATAAGCAGCCTTGTACAATATATCTACTATGATAATGTTTTGCATAGCTAGACATGTACAACATATACTCTATTACTTATCTCCCCAGAGGGAATGGGTGACAAGGGAGGAAGGAAATGGATCTGAAATTCGAGGTTTTAACATTAAAAGTTTCAAAAATATATAAAAACTATTATTAATACTCTTCTGCTTATAATTGGGAGATAAGATGTGCAGGCATTCGGACACAAAGATTCACCTTCCTCTAATGGAAAAGTCGAAGGGGGTATGGGAGAAGGTATGGGAGAGAGCAGATTGGAGTAAGCGATATCTTATGAGACTACTATTCTGGGAGGTTGGGTAGGGGAATAACGGGGGGAAATGATTGTAACTCAAAATCTGGTGGAAATGAATGATGTAAAACAGAAGGTAATAAAGCATTTGTTTAAAAAAATCCTACTCAAGCAACATCACTCTTGAAAATTATAATCGAACAAATAGTAGTTAATGATTTCCAATTTTGGAACAAAGTAAAACATTTGAAAAATAAAAAAAAAATATTAGTTATTTCATAGTAAAAAAACTGACATGGAAAACAGATCACAGAGATACCATCAATGACATACATTAAAACTATGACTAAAAAAAGAGCTTAAGCATCATATTTCATAGCAATATTGCAGATCTCTTAGAACCACAAGGCAAATTTACAACAGAAAAAAAAAAAAAGTCTACAAGTTAACTCCTTAGAAAAAAAGAAAGACAAGACATTTTCTAGGAACATCACAGCAACAATTCAGAGCTACCATATCAAAGAAAAAATACTTCAAGGATCCAGAGAGAAAGAATTCAAATAACAAGTATCGGGGGCGGAGCCAAGATGGCGGAGTAGAAACAGCTCGTCCAAGCCTCTCTGCCCCCAGATTCTCCACAAACTATGTAAAAAAGGACTCTGAAAAACTTCTGGAGCCCCAGCACCCACAGAACGACACAGAGAAGCTAACCTCCCGCTGAGGACAGCCCAGCACCCTGCAGGAAGGACCAGCGCCGCAGTCTGGGAGCCAGCAGAGCGCAGAGCGCAGGAGCCGAGCCGAGCCCAGGTCCACCTGAGCCGAGGTTTTAGCCCCAGGGCGGCAGGGCCAGCAGCTGGCTGGAGGAACCCCAGAACACCAGGAACTGTGGCGACCCCAGAATTATCAACATAGACTTGCCTAGGACAAAGTAAGAGGTTAGTGTCCTATGGACTTTGGGACCTGTATTTGGGGAATGAGTCAGCTCCCTCCCCTGGGGGCTAGAAGCCACTGAGGAGACACGCCATTTTGTAGTTTTCATAGGCATTTCCGGCTCCCAGCCTACAAATCGTGGGGAGATCCAGCGATCAGTCTTGGGGGGTAATCGCTCTTGCTTTAACCTCCCTGGATCTGGATTGTGATCTAGGGTGGAAGTTGTGGGTGGGTTTACAGCTTGCCAGAAACGGAAGTTGCCCCCCACACGTTCGGGACGAAAATTCCTCTATCTGGCCTTAAAGCCATAGTGTGGCAACAAGCCCAAAAGTCAAGCAATTAAGTGGCAACATGCCAAGGCAAAGGAAACAGAAAAATGCAACCCTAGACTCCTATTTTGGGGGCATAGAGCGGGAAATGGACTGTGAGGTCAGAAGTCCTGCTCCAAAAGCCCCAGGGGAAAACATGAGTGGGTTGCAGGCCATAGAGGACCTTAAGAAGGACTTTAAAAATCAAATAAGAGAAGTGGAGGAAAAATTGGAAAGAGAAATGAGAAGGATGCAGGAAAAGTATGAAATGAGGGTCAACAGCCTGACTGAGGAAAACAACACCTTAAAAAATAGACTAGCTCAAATGGCAAAGGAGGCCCAAAAGGGCACTGAGGAGAAGAATGCCTTAAAAAGTCGAATTTGCCAGATGGAAAAAGAATCTCAAAAGTTCACTGAGGAGATTCATTCCTTCAGAGTTAGACTGGAGCAAATGGAAGCTAATGACTTTATGAGAAATCAAGATGCTGTTAAGCAGATCCAAACAAATGAAAGATTAGAAGGCAATGTGAAATATCTCATGGGAAAAACCACTGACCTGGAAAATAGATCCAGGAGAGACAATTTAAAAATTATTGGACTACCTGAAAGCCATGATCAAAGAAAGAACCTAGAAATCACCCTTCAAGAAATTCTCAAGGAAAACTGCCCTGATGTTTTAGATCCAGAGGGCAAAATAGAGGTTGAAAGAATCCACCGATCACCTCCTGAAAAAGATCCCAAAAAGAAAACTCCCAGGAATATTATAGCCAGGTTCCAGAATCCCCAGATCAAGGAGAAAATACTACAAGCAGCCAGGAAGAAACAATTTCAATATTGTGGAAACACAATCAGAATAGCCCAGGACCTGGCAGCTTCTACACTGAGGGATCTAAGGGCATGGAATATGATATTCCAGAGGGCAAAAGAACTGGGAATGAACCCAAGGGTCACCTACCCAGCAAAACTGAGTATTTTGTTTCAGGGGAAAATATGGTCATTCAGTGGAATAGAGGACTTTCAAGCATTCTTTTTTTTTTTTTTAAAGCAATTGGGGTTAAGTAACTTGCTCAAGGTTACACGGCTAGTCATTATTTATGCGTGGGTGCTCATTTTCTGAGGCCGGATCTGATCTCGGGTCATCCAAACTCAGAGGCCAGCGCTCTTACTCACTGCGCCACCTAGCCGCCCCTTTAGGGCAATTGGGGTTAAGTAACTTGCCCAAGGTTACACGGCTAGGTTTTTGTTTGTGCGGATTAAGTTTCGGAGGCCGGCTCCGAACTCAGGTCCTTCTGATTCCAGGGCCGGCGCTCTATTCACTGCGCCACCTAGCCGCCCCACTTTCAAGCATTCTTGAGGAAAAAACCAGAGTTGAATAGAAAATTTGACACCCAGAGACAAGAAGGAAGAGATGCCTGAGAAGGTAATCAGGGAAAAGAAATCAAAAGGAACTTATCAAAGTTGAACTATTTACATTCCTATATGGAAAAGCAATAACTGTGACTGATGATTTCTTTCTCACTATGAAAATAATGGAAGAAGGGGGTGTGGTCATATGAATACATATGTGAATGTGTGTGTATATGGTTACAGTTATATATGGATAGAGGGCATAGGTTGAATTTGTTGGGAAGGGAGAGTACTCAAGGGATGAAATTATGAGGTGAGAGAGGAAAGTGGCAAGAGGAGATGGGGAGAGACATGGTAGGGTAAACTATCTCATGTAGGGAAGTGGGTGCAAAGGAGGGGGAGAATAAGGAAGGCTAAAAAGGCAAAACCACATTCACATTGAATTTGGTTCAGGGAGAAAATGACATACATACTAAATGGGATATCTCAACCTGCAGCAGGATAGGGGGAAGGGGGATGAGAGGAGGGATGATGGATGGGAGGGCATCCTTGGGGTGAGGGGAGGTTGGAAGTACCCACTATAGAAGAGGGACAGGATCATGTAGGGAATGGACCAGGTGGGGGGTGGGATGAGTGGGAGGGAATTGTAAGCAGCCTTGTACAATATATCTACTATGATAATGTTTTGCATAGCTAGACATGTACAACATATACTGAATTACTTATATCCCAAGAAGGAATGGGTGACAAGGGAGGAAGGAAATGGATCTGAAATTCGCGGTCGTAACATTAAATGTTTCAAATATATATATATATAAATACTATTATTAATACTCTTCTGCATATAATTGGGAGATAAGATGTGCAGGCATTCGGACACAAAGATTCATCTTCCTCTAATGGAAAAGTCGCTGGGCGTATGGGAGAAGGTATGGGAGAGAGCAGATTGGAGGAAGCGATATCTTGTGGGACTGCTATTCTGGGAGGTTGGGTAGGGGAATAATGGGGGGAAAATGATTGTAACTCAAAATCTGGCGGAAATGAATGATGTAAACAGAAGTTAATAAAGTATTTGTTTAAAAAAAAATAACAAGTATCTACAAATCACAAATGATTTAGCAGCCATCACTATGAAATATAGTCTTCCAGAAAGCAAGATAGATCAGATTACAATAAAAAGTAACTTACTCAACAAAACTGAATATAATAAAGGAAAACATATTTCTTTTTTTTTATTTAAACAAATGCTTTATTAAATTCTGTTTTACATCATTCATTTCCACCAGATTTTGAGTTGAAATCATTTTCCCCCCGTTATTCCCCTACCCAACCTCCCAGAATAGCAGTCCCATAAATATCGCTTCCTCCAATCTGCTCTCTCCCATACCTTCTCTGATACCCCCTTCGCTTTTTCCTTTGGAGGTAGATGAATCTTATGTCGCAATGCCTGCACATCTTATCTCCCTATTACAAGCAAAAGAGTATTAATAATAATATTTATATATATTTGAAACATTTAATGTTAAGACCTCAAATTTCAGATCCATTTCCTTCCTCCCTTGTCACCCATTCCCTCTGAGAAGATAAGTAATTCAGTATATG